>JADDOH010015271.1:0-13359 GCA_016648135.1 Agrypnia vestita
CACCGTGTATAGGAGAGCGTTTATAGAGTTCGGTGAGTTGCCAAACTGTAATTGCCGCTCAGGTGAACGTTTGTAATCGTTTTGATGGCTGTACTCGTATTGTGACATTTTATTAATTCTGTATTTTCTCTCGTTAAAATGTAAATATTCTGTACTATTAATAAATTCATTAATATGCTTTTGTAATGACAAGTAAGATATTCGAAAGTAAAAGCTTACTTCCTAAGATGGGAGTTTGTGGAATCAATGGGAGTGAATCACTCCCATTGATTCCACACACTTTCACAAAAGCAGCAATATCCATAAAATTAAAAAAAGTTTTGAATGCAATCACCGAGGATTACTAATCTGTAATGTACTGAATTCTAGATTTTATTTATCTATCCCCAGTGATGTACAAGATACCTTTTACAAAGCATCTGGAATCAAAATTCAAGATGCTTTAAAATCAAGTATTTCAGATACCAGATACAAATAATTTTCTGGAATAGTATCTGAAATACTAGATACAAAATACGTATCTTCCAAATAATTTTTAAAGATGAAATCCTTTTATAAGAAAACACATTTTATTGAATGTAAGTTTTTTTTAAGTGAATTATTTACGAATAAATCGCGTTGATCGCGCAAATGTGACAAAATAAAATATTATATTTGTAAGATTTTAATTGAGACTTAAGTAAAACCAGTTCTTCAAACATTTTTTCGCTCATTTTTCTTCGATGATATATTATAATAAGTACATCATTGGAAAAAAGTATTTTAGCAATCTTAGTATTTACAAAATGTTAAGATAAATGTATCTAAATACAAGATACAAGATGAATATTCAAAAAAGTATTTCAGATGCAAGATGAAAACACGTATTTTTTGCGTGTCAATTTATAGGCTTTGTTTCCTTTAAAATCTAGAATTCAGTACATTATAAATTAGTAATCTTCCTTAACTGTTGTATGCGCAAACGGAACACAAGGAATACAAAATACAAGCGAGAGGAAAATGCACGGACGTGCCTCCACACTTCCTAATTCCTTCTCGTCCGCGAACTTCCGGGCCGATTCACACTAAAGGAACGTTTCCCACTTCTGCATTTCGTTTACTTCAATGGCATTAATCTCTGTGTCGTTTTATCTTTGAAAATACACGGTATTTTCCCGTCGATAACTCGAGTCGATCAAGTTAAATAATTGCTGTTTGCAAGTTTGATTCGCACGGCGAGGCTTCCAAATTTCGCCTAAATCGCACAGCTGTCGTATGCTTAATACATTCACGGATGGTAGGTATTGCGTATTGCGTTTGGCCTACATTTTAGGAAGATAGGTAAGGATTTGATATAGAAATGATGTATTGGGATGGGATTAATAGGAATTCATGTAAAGAAAATGCCATGCGTGAACAACTGCATTCAATTTTTTTTAATGTTAACTGCCTTTGCTTTTATACGCCACAACTAATGTTGATCACCTGTTTTGTATTATAACCTTCGATAACATTATCGCTTGTACCTTTTAATGAACCCTTTTAATAAAATTAACGATAAGAATTAAAATAACTGTCAAAAATAACTTACTTTTACAATATATTTCGGCAGCTAGTTAAGATTATTAGAACAGGTCGATATAGCGTAAGTGACTAACAGTTTTACATAGAAAATTATGCGTTTTTACACAAATGTAGATAGATTTTACACAATAAATTATTTTGATTGTCCAAAGCAACGAAAACCCGAAACAGAACTATTTTGAACTCGTAACTTCATTTCAATGGAGCTTTAAAATATCTATTTAACTCCTAAAAAAACGCTACTTTATTTATTACATAATTTTTCATTAAGAAAAGTTTTTTCAAAAAATGAGTGTTGAAAATTAAATATATTGTTTAACTGCGTCGTTTTAATTATGTATTCTAGGATTCTATTTTTTTTATTTAAATAAGTTGGAAACACAGACCGCCAAACCAAATAGGCATGAACTAATGAAAATTTGTTTTCCACAATTTCACAGCACGTCTGGTTAAGTTCGCCTAGTTTAAAATAATTACATGGAGCTTGCAAATTTTGAAACAATTACGAAAAGGTCAAACTAAATACGATTTAAAAGTATAATGCCTTCGTAAATAATTCACGATTTTTTTATTGAAGACGTTTTAATTTAACAGACTCGCTTTGGGACGTAAATTAACAAAAATAATGTAATATTAAGAAATTATAATAGTATTTAGGAAAATACGAAAATTAAACACGAATTTTCTTAATGTATGTAAAGAAAAAACTTTTAAACCGTCTTTATAATAATGTAAGAAAATATATTTCAAATTATAAATCCAAAATTAACCTTTGAGACAATACCGAATTATATAAAATTAATAGTAAATACTGTCAAGCTTGATACATAGGAGACTAGAAGAAAAATAGAGACACGGATAGAAGAAACCTTGAGAGGAATCAAAAATTTTAACATCAAGATTTAATGTTGTTATTACGGTCGTTAGACATATTTAACTGTAAATAGTTGCGGATATTTTATACGAACAGTTTATACAGTTAAATAACATCAATTCAGAAATGGCAGACCACGCAAGAATTAAAGATCATCGTTTCGATAGTGATAATGTATAATTAATAAACATTTGTATAAAAGGAAAGAAACTAGATTTCTTAGACCACTTGTAACAAAAATGTAATTAATATTCATACACCTATAACGTCCCCTCTTATGCGCTTAGTGATCACGCCCCTACTCCCACCCGACTCTAATCTCCCTTCCATTCCTCACGTTGTCCATTAATTTTAAGTTTATATTAGTAACTAGCTGGTCGTTAAGGATTAAGTTGAAAATAAATTTGTGGGGGGAAACAAAGGTTCCATTGTTTTGCAAAGCCTCTAATTAAAACAATAAAACAAACTTATTATTATATACATATGTACTTATTATTTACTAATTATAACTTAATTGTCTATACATATAAAATGATGAATATGTACATTTTATCATTTTATTATCTGTAAATGTAAAATGTAAAGATACTCCTCTTCTACACACGAGTCTATGTCACTCATGTAGAAGAAAAAAATCCAACATATGTAACTAGCTCTATTTTGTAAAAAAAAATGTATTTGTAAAAAAATTAAAAATAAAAATAATAAAATTTTAAAAAATAAAAATTATCAAGGCTGGGTTGGATAGGATGTAGGGAAGAAATATGGCCTATTTTTTCTATCGGGAATATGTATGCAAAATTTGGGTCCAATCATTTGTACAGAAAATAGATCTGAGGGAGGGGACGGGTTAGAGGGGGAAAAGGAAATGTCGCCTTTATTATCCGACTGGTCCAAAAGAATAAGCATACAAAATTTGGGTCAGATCGGTCAAAAGATACAGATTTACATGGAAAATATATCATGAAGGGTGGTGGGGTAAAACGGTGAGGGGGAAACGTCACCTATGTTACCCACCGGTTCCCTATGAATACGTGCCAACATTTGAGTGAGATCGGTCAAACGGTGTAGATTTGTAGAGAAAATATATCTGGGAGAGGGGATGGGGTAGAGAGGGAAGGAGAAATGTCGCCTATATTACCCATCTAGTTGTAAAGAACAAGTGTGCATATTTTGAGACCGATCCGTCGAACAGTACAGATTTTCATTGACATTCAGGGGGAGAAGAAGGGCTAAAAGAGGAGGATGGAGGATGTTGCCTATGCTATCCATCGGGTTCTACAAAATAAGTTTGCAAATTTTGAGTCCGATCGGCCGAACGGACTAAAAATTTGCAAATATATCAGGGGGGAAGGGATAAAAGGAGAGTAGAGAAATGTTGCCTATGTTACCCGCCGGGTCCTAAAGCATAAGTATGCATTATTTGTTATCATTTTTTAATATAATTTCAAATTGCCTTTTACAAAATTAAATAGGAAAATTTCGAAAAATAATAAATACGACATTTTTCCGCTGTAGCCCATTCGCCCCTCCTAAAGAACTAGTTAATTTCATCTCGTTACATATTTTATACTCTGTGTTTATAAAGACGAAGTTTATAAAGAATTACAAATGTGTAGAACTGCATGGGCCAAAGATAAAATTCCGGTATTTTTAGTTTGACACACGAAAAGACAGCTAAAATTATTCCCTTGTTTATGAATCTAGACTCCAGACTATATGAGTCTCCTGGCTATGAATTTCCCACCAGATGTAATTTCAATATTATAATATTATTCCAAACAACAAAGCTTTATTTGAGTACTCTGCCAAAGTTGAAGCAAACTTGCAAAGTTAAAGCACAAAGGCAATACAGATTTATAATACACTAAATTATGCCGTTCCCATGAAATTGTAGTAAATTGGATTGATTTACAAATAAATTCAGTTGTTTAATGAATTATACGTTCACCATCGTCAGTTTTTTTTTCTTCTTTTAATTATTTATTTATTTATGCTTCCAATATTTTTAATAAATACTAGCTATACTCTGTCAAAAATGTCATTGTATGATATATTTCGGCCGCCAGTTAACGCTGTGAGAACAGCTCTATCCGTCAGTGATGGACATTATTAAACAGAGATTTATGTTTTAATATGCTACTTATACCTCATTATTATATTTTACCTCATTTTTATTTGAACCATCTGATAGCGTTAGTGACGGAAATTGTTACGTAGAGAATTATACTTTTCTGTACCTCTTTTTATACACATCATCATTATTTGTGCCATGTGGCAGCGATAGTGATGGACATTTTTGCGTAGAGAATTATATATTATGATTAATGACATGTGCGATACAGTAATGGATACACTTACCTACTAGTTTATTTTCATTAAACCGAAATATATAAAAAAAATCTAATTCAGAGTATTTATTAAAAAAACATTAACTTAATGTCTTCATTTTATTTAATAACAATTTTGAAATCATACTAATTTTAAAAACGGAATGAATTCATGTATTGGATACGGAAGTTACGGACGGTAATTCGAAGTTATTATTATTGGGGTATTTCTACTAATGGGTTCATAAAAATGTGTTATTATACTTACTTTCTTGTTTTTTTAGGCCATCGGGATTTATTTATTTTGCAATATATCGAGTAATTATTTAGTAAGGCACTTATTAAATATTCGTAGCACAATATTTAATCTTGCTATTACCGTACAAATTGTTTTTTATACGTGATATCACGTGTTACTTTTTTGGGTAGAATTTTGTACATGGTGAATAATTTATTATAATCATCCTTCTATTTATTCTATTATCTAGTATTAGTTTATAACTACTCACTCCAAAACTAATAACCGTGTCGACCATCGCGAAGAGTACAGTGAGTGTATTCCAAAATATTTGGGTTAAGAGCGTGGTGTTATTATTGAGAAGACTTTTTTGTTTGCCTTGAATGGGCCAAGAGACCTAATTACAGAACCGAAACGTATCTCAAAACCAGGCGTGAGTAAATCGCATAGATTAATTATTGAGCCCGGGACCCTTGGTGTTAGAAGCCAGTGTCATGCTCACTGGGCTGCGAGCGTCGCCTTTATTACTTCAGCAATCTATTACTTCCTTGTTCGAAATATTTTGCGGGTAACAGAAAAGTATGGACGACGTATAAAATATTATATAAAAGCTGTCAAGACATGATGGTTTTGATATCTTTCTACGTCCCATTCTAACTTACCAGACAGAAGTACCTCTTTTCCCTTCCAACTTATCATACCAACAATAAGAAATCCTCTCCCATTCCACGCATATGCTCAGATTATAATTACCTTTGAATTCAATACATATTTTTAACACTAATAAGAAGAGTATCGTCATATGGTGAGGCAGATACTAGAAACTCATCCCTTCCAAGTTATCATACCAACAATCAAACAAACAAAACAAAAAAAGGAAATCCTCTCCCATTCCACGCATATGCTCAGATTATAATTACCTTTTGAATTCAATAGATATTTTTAATACTAAATATGAAGAGTATCGTCATATGGTGAGGCAGATACTAGAAACTCATCCCCCTCCTTGACCATGTATATTATATACATACGAGCCCTTTTGTGTCTATGTTACAGTTAAATTGGGAACAATCGGTTAAGTGAAACTGTAAAGTTGTTTTATCTGTCATTGTCAAATTGACTTATCTATGGTTATGTCCTATCTGTGTTATCCTTTAATTGCGAGAGACGTTTGTATTTTGTCTTACCAAGCGATTGTGTCTCCCTGTTGGATGACCGAATAAAATAAAATAAAATAAATTCAAAAAAACGCAATCTAATGGGAATAGAATTGAATGTAACTTATTTATATATTTACATATTAATTAAGAACCTCTAAAAACACATAATCTACTTACCATGGATTAAGTTTTGTTGAGTAATAAAATTAAAGATGGTCGATTTGAGACAGCTATATTAATTAAACCAAAAAAACATCGATTGCTTGGCGGGCTAAAAAATTTTAAATTATTTCTTCGACATTTTCGGCACAGTGATCAATCATAGCATTATGACACAACACAGTGATACCGAATATTTTGAAATATTTATACATAATAATTGTAGCACGTAGTATTTAATGGTATTTACAAACCGCTGAAACGTATTGGATTTAGTAATAAAATGCGCAAGTTCGTGTGAAGACTTCGCCGCCTAGCGTGCGAAAGAGTCACGTTTGATTCATGTTTTACCATCTGGCAGAAAAGCAAACAAAATTGTGGACATTTTGAGGAGAAAGCGCTACCTCAAACTCAGTGAATAATGGAGAAATTACGACGTGTGTCACATCTTCCGTAAAGGGCTTCTTACATAAGATTGTAAAATAAATTTATTTCTTATTCTTTTTTAGCGGTCTCAAGGAAGTCGGAAGTCCATAACCGTAGGCATAACAGAGATCTATCCATCCCTTGACATTACCTATACGGTCCAGTCTACTGGGTACCCTTTAGCTCTTAATAATCTAATAATAAGCCCTATTCCGCGATATATGTTTGTAACCTTTTCTTACAAATTCACTTTTTTGTTTTTTTATCCACGTGCTTTTTTAAGTTTTTTTCTACAAGCATAATTAAAAAAATTAATATAAAAAAGAAATCATTTTCGCGTAAAAATTTTGTTCGTATAAATATTTTCTTCTTCTTTTTTACATTGGTCATTCGAGTTGAATTTGGTTTTTGTTACATATCTTTGTCGGTTTTCAAAATATTTCGATTCGAATCAGTGAAATGATAGATAATCATGTAGCGAATAAGATCTAATTCAACTTTTTTACTCCCTTTCTTTTAACTCGTAGCGTCTGCTTGTCGGCTGGTCTGCTTGTCGCTTGTCTGCCGAAAAAACTTTGGATCGTTTTTTAACCTTTTCCCGTGATCCAATCGAGCTGAAAATTTGCAGGCAGATTCGTGGCGACGATAAAAATGATCTTACAAATTTAAATTTTTTTAATTATTATAGTATAATTTTGGATTTTTCGAAATTTTAACGGTTTTTACTACTCCCTTTCGTAGCGTCGCCCAACTCGTGCCCGACGCGTGGAATAAACCCAAACCTGTATTAACTAGTAAATGAGAAAGGGAGTATAATAAAAACTTGGTTTTAGTGGGTTAGTTTTTTGTTCTCTTTTCGTTATTCTCCTTAACCGTTTATACGTACTCTTTTATACTCATATTTGTGACGCTTTGTGTCAGCACATCTTTTCTGAGATTACGAGAAAATTTTTGAAAATCAGCTACTTTCAAATGCTGTTAATTAGAACAAAGTTTCGCGTTGTTGCATCTATTTATTTTTCGATTTATTTAACATACTCTTTACCTGAGTACCTGAAATATAAATTCAACTTTCTATCTTATCATTACCTTCCACTCCGTTCAGCTGACAGTGCTTCACTCTCCATCGCTATTCATAACACTGAATTCTTCAGCTCCTATCTCCAAGTGCAGTCGGTTAGGCTGTGGAATCAACTACGCACAGATATCACGTCATTAAAGACCATAACCATCTTCAACAGCATATTAAAGCAATTTTAATTTTCCCAAAACCTAGTTTAAACCTTTCTCATTCCCACTGACCTCCTACTCGTCTCATTATCATGGAGTTTGTTTTGTCTTTAACATTGTATTCTGGAAATACATTTCAACTATTCAATTTAATTGTATTGTTGGTTGGAAAATATCGCCGACTGGCAATAAGTATACCCGCCATTATAATAGTATGTTCACAAAAAGTGAATAAACAAATAAATGATAACTTATGATTATAATTGTAATATCTTTAAGTGGCGGCGAATTTACTTAATAATACGCATGACAACAGGACTTCTTATTTCTTGCCAACACCGTGCGCGTGTTTACAGTGCTACTCCGCAACGAACCGCACGGTGTCACCTGCGCCACGCGTTGATTCCATATATACTATAATAATAAATTCGATTTTTTGATAATAATCAATACGAACTCATTTTAAAATAAAACACAATACAGTGATAAAATAAAATATGAAGATTACATAAAAATCACTTAACCTATGGATAAGAATATCACTATTTTAATTAATAAATACTTGTAATTGATGAAATTGCAGGGACGAAATGTTGAAAGAAACAATGCGTATGCAACCGGACCTCACGAAATTTCAGTGGACACTAAAAAGTATTTATCGGAAGAGAGAATAGTTGCTTAGGGATGAATAATAATTAATAAAGTACCGTAAGCTTGACTAGTGATAATTTCGATGGTTAGTCTCGGATCCCCAACACACGTATTCGTAAAATTCCACGAAAATCTGTGTAAACGAGCCATACAACAAAACACTCAATGATCTTGCTTCCTGCAAATGAAGGCGTTCCTATAAAAAGGGCTTATATGAAAATCTATTTTTGACAGGAGAGAGAAAAAACACTTGTGTAATAAATAACAAGAATTTCCTTTGTTTTATTATCTAATTGTTACTTACCAATAATAGACATTAATTTTACGTTTTCTTTGTTTATTCATGTTTGTTAAGCAATCCCAGTGACAGCGTCGAACTGTCGGCGTCCGTCATATTTGTTACTACCAGATGAATATATGTTGATAAATATAGAACCTTTTTCCACCTTAATCAACGTTTGAGGTCGAATAACAACAAAATTAAAATCTTGAAAAATTAAATTTCGCACTGTTATATAGCCCATTTTAAACAATAAAATCGCTTCAAATATCGTCTCATAATATCGTAGTTTGAAAATATTATTGTGTGAAAAATAAATTATCGAAATTAACGATAAATCGTCCTAGCGTGGACGCCCAATAATACCTATTAGAAATTTTTATTGAAAAATATGCAGCGGTTTTTTGGATACGACAGATTTACAAAAAAAATTGCGAATCCCTAGTCTTTTGGCCGCCGCACGTTGGTTCAGCTCGCGAAAGTATCCGGCGGAAATATGTTAACAGTGTGATGTTCTAAAATACCTTAACATGAAGTAGAAGTCTGGGGTCTGGCCAAAATTCATTGAACATTGACGTGGTCTGGTTCGGCCACTTGCCCCACAATGGGCGTTGCGCAACATGTTGAGAGCAGACACCGCGTTACGTCACGCGGCAGTGCAATCTGTGCGCTGAACATTAACACATCTTGGCCAAATATAGCGCGCTCCAGAGGTACAGCATCATTTCCATGGCCACACAGCCGGCTTCCAAAATTACACGTTTTCGGTAGAATCTTTTTATTAATTAAAAACATCTTGGACTGACATGACTAGTAATGTTGAAGTTTTACTTAGAGCAAATACAAACAGACAGTTACTTAACATAGTAAAGCTCCGTAAAATTTCATATTTTGGTCATATAATGAGAGGCGAAAAATACTCCATCCTTCAGCTCGTCATGAAGGGGAAGATTGAGGGTCGCAGAGGGGTCGGAAGGAGGCGGCATTCCTGACTTCGAAACATCCGAGAGTGGACCGGGATAAGAAGCGTGGAAGAGCTGTTCCGCACTGCCCTGGACAGGGAAACTTTCTCCCAGATGATCGCCGACGTCGGGGGGACTCGATAGGGCACATGAAGAAGAAGAAAAAGATATTTGTTGTATTAGACAAGAATAGTATTTAAACCATGACTTACGGAGATCTTATCGTTCAAACAAGTTTCGAGATCCTTTCGGATCTTAGATATGAGATGTTAGTGGTGTAGTACACTTCGGAGACTTTTAGTTCACCAGTTTCGAGACCTTTAGTTCTTTAGAGTTAGATGTTAGTTGTGATAGTATATAACCACTTACGGAGACTTTTAGTTCACCAGTTTCGAGACCTTTAGTTCTTTAGATTTAGATGTTAGTTGTGATAGTACACTTACGGAGACTTTTAGTTCACCAGTTTCGAGACCTTTAGTTCTTTAGAGTTAGATGTTAGTTGTGATAGTATATAACCACTTACGGAGACTTTTAGTTCACCAGTTTCGAGACCTTTAGTTCTTTAGATTTAGATGTTAGTTGTGATAGTACACTTACGGAGACTTTTAGTTCACCAGTTTCGAGACCTTTAGTTCTTTAGAGTTAGATGTTAGTTGTGATAGTATATAACCACTTACGGAGACTTTTAGTTCACCAGTTTCGAGCCTACCCGTCTCTTCGTCAGGACAACCACTACACTAACATGTAAATACCACTACACACCATAACAGTAGTAGTATCCACATACTAACACCTTCCCAAAATATTCCTAACATGCATGTTAATCTAACCGAAGACCAATATGCGCTAAGGCTCCTACCAAAAGAGGTCAAGAATTTTGAAAGTTTGCTTTAAATAATAAAGATATTTTCATTCATTATTTTGGAAAACTAGCGGTCAACAAACAAAAAGTCAACAATATACATATAAGTCTACGGAAAATCAAACTAAAATTAGCAAATTCACCTAAATGTTCCCACAAAAATACGTAATATGCTCGCAAATTATTAATTATCCCCCATACGGAACCCAAATATGTAAAATGTAGTAAAATAACTCTAAAATAAAACCTTAAAAAATTAAATGTATGGCATAAATAAAATAAAAAAATTAAAATGCTAAATATAAAATATGGTAAAAATACAAATAAATTAAGCCATGGTGAAAATAAACACAGATAAGATTTAAATAATTTGAATCATCTATATTTTATAAAAAATATAATTTACAAATGCGTTGTAGGCTCTTCGCGCAAAATGGAGATACCATTAGTGAAAGACCTATATATATATATAGATATAATCATAAAAAACATAAGGATGGCTCTGTGAAAATTTTTGAGATGTTTACACAAAAAAATCCTCTAATAGTTAGCTATTTACCGCTAAAACTAGATAATTAATACATGGCATTGTAAGCGAGCTTTTATTCATTGAAGAAAAATTAATGAATATAAAAGATTTACTATTTTTTTATTTCATTTTTTCTCAGAGATTCATTATAATGTTATTAATAAGTTAAATTAGAAGAAAGGTGCGTGCATTAAAAATGTATTAGTGAAGAGAAGAAGTTTGTTAATTAGCATAAAAACATTTTTTTTTTTTTATTATTTTTTTTTTATTTTGGGAATCTCAATAGTATACAATTTATTATAATAATACATAACGTATTGGGTAATTCGTAGACCAATTATAGAGATCCACGGCATAAAATGTTAAATCAAGCAATAAAGAGAACATAATTATATTAAATAGAGGGATAGGAGTGGGAGTTAGAGGGGGAAGTGGAGTGAGGTGTATGGGATTGTGGCTGAGTGGAGTGCGTATGTATTCTGTGCGTGACGTTGTATACAAATATGGGGGTATGTGTAAAGAGTGATGAGAGTTTGGCTGTGCTGTGTGTATGATGATGGTCGGTCTCCGTTAATCCAGTGAAGATATAGTAATATAATATTAGGTCCTTACATATGAAATTGGCGTTTTGCCGTACTGGTAAATTTAATCTCAAATATCTTCTCTTCGGTTAGGAATTCCAAATCCAAATTTATACAGCTATTTACTCATGTATTTGTGTTTTGAAAATTATAATTCATTTGTTTTTTCCTCAATAGTTTTTTTCTTTGCGTCACTCAGTTTACAAAATGAAAAACTTGAAATATCGCGTTATTTACGAGTACAAGTTCCACCGTGACACCAGTGCTGCAGAAACGGCTCGAAGGATTAACAATGTGCATGGCGACGGTGCCGCAAAAGAAAACACAGTGCGTTTTTGGTTCCAACGTTTTCGTTTTGGAAATTTCGACCTGCAGAACAAGCCCCGTGGACGGCCGGAGACCAAAGTTGATAATGGAGAATTGAAGGCTATTGTGGAAGCGGATCCATCGCAAACCACATCCGAGTTAGCTGCAGGCTGCGGTGTTAGTGATAAAACTGTTTTAATCCACTTGAAGCAAATTGGTAAGGTGAAAAAGCTTGAAAGGTGGGTACCTCACGAATTGAGTGAAGCAAATCAACAAACGCGCGTTGACTGCTGCGTTGCATTACTCAACCGGCACAATAATGAAGGGATTTTAAATCGAATCATTACCTGTGATGAAAAGTGGATCCTGTACGATAATCGGAAGCGCTCATCGCAATGGCTGAACCCTGCCGAACCAGCCAAACCATGCCCCAAGCGAAAATTGACTCCAAAAAAGTTAATTGTGAGCGTTTGGTGGACTAGTGCTGGTGTCGTTCACCACAGCTTTCTTAAATCTGGCCAGACGATTACGGCAGATGTCTATTGTCAGCAACTGCAAACCATGATGGAAAAGCTAGCTGCTAAACAACCGAGGCTGGTTCATCGCTCTAGGCCACTGCTGCTTCATGATAACGCTAGACCACACACTGCACAACAGACGGCTACCAAATTAGAGGAGATTCAATTGGAATGTCTAAGACATCCACCGTACTCTCCGGACCTTGCCCCAACAGATTACCATTTTTTTCGAAATTTGGATAACTTCTTGCAAAGGAAAATATTCAACTCCGATGGAGCAGTCCAAACGGCCTTCAAAGATTTTATTGATTCCGTCCGAATGTTTTTTTTTAGTAAAGGGATCGATGAACTACCCATGAGATGGCAAAAGTGCATAGATAGCAATGATACATACTTTGATTAAATAAATATATTATAATAAAAAAAAAATAGGCTTTATGTTCCTCCCATACTAAACGCCAATTTCATATATAAGGACCTAATATAAGCGGTTTAAATACGATTTTTAAGAGCTGAGATGTTGGTATTAAATATATCAATGTCATTGAAGTGGTCATTGTATGCTTTGCATGTTCGCTGGATGAATGAGTTCTGTGCATAAGAGGTTCTGCTTATGGGTACATGGAAGAGCACGGACTGTCGGGTTCGCCTTGATGGAGCGTGGAGAGAAACCAGCTCCAATTGGCTGGG
>JADDOH010015272.1:0-63063 GCA_016648135.1 Agrypnia vestita
TTAGAGTGATGCAAAGTTATTTTGTTCTAACCATCAGGTAAACACTGCTGGGAGTTAATTCATGACATCTCGATAAAAGGATCACGACCCGAGAGCATGCGCCATGCGAGCATACTGCCATGTATTTTTAGTATAAAAATTCCTTTCGCCGTTCTGGGTGACAATTTCCTTGGAAGTGTGAATTCTGAAGGTATATTTTTTAGTAGTAAACGAAGAAGAAATATGCAGCACCTGTGATCTATTCATAAGGACATGTTGAGCATCATGTGGATGCGTTGTTGTACGTGATAATTGTGTCTCATCCAATT
Organism: Agrypnia vestita; assembly: GCA_016648135.1. NCBI lineage: Eukaryota > Metazoa > Arthropoda > Insecta > Trichoptera > Phryganeidae > Agrypnia > Agrypnia vestita. The sequence goes on from JADDOH010015272.1 coordinate 309, forward strand.
TGAATGTAAATTATGACCTGATGATTTCCCGTTCCCCGACATCTGCACTGGCGCCACCGCCTGTAGAGTTTTAAAAATATAGTTTAAGCTGCCTTCTCCCTTGTATCGCGGCCGTCAGCGACGATGTCGCGGAGAGGGCAATTTATTTTAAATTAGAATATAAGATTTCAATGAACCAAATTTAGCAATATCTTTGAATGTGCCTGTTGTCGCTCTTTCATGGCACAGATCGTTGTTAGTAGTTTATTGAATAAATGCTTATGTTGAGTGCACAAAATGTCTTGTTATGTAAACCCATCTTTGTTAATCTGTTGCAACTTGAACTTGTTAATATGAGAGGCACCTGAAGCGGCTCGAGAGAGAGAGTTCAGTGCGCATATCACTGAAAGGACCCTGAGATTGAAATAGAGGAGCAAGGTTAGTCCCATTCTTCTCCGATTGAACTAGCTGGTGATGACGAGGGGTTCGGATCATGAGGATCTGAACTCCACGTCATAATATATATAGAAAATAATACTAACATGTGTATACATATAGAAAGAAATTAATATTAACATGTGTATACATATATAAACTGTTCACCTTCAGTGGGAGTTACATGTCACTGGAGTTTCGCTCTTACACGATCCTGAAAGCACGTTGTTTAAAGCCGATAGTTCAGTGCAAAGTAAATTTAATTCGAAAAATTTGGTGATACTCCAATTGCATTCCTTCTTAGAATTTGTCTGTTTTTGAAGGTTTTGGCAATTTGTTTAGCGCTTATGAGGTTTTATTGTTTGGTGTTCATAGTGGGTATTTTTGGAAGAGTTCATGTGTTTTCTAATATAATAAGCTAGGTGTTCAGTAATCTGATCGTCGACTATCGTCTCTGTTGGGTCTTTGGTATATTTCGATTGCTTCTCTATAGATTCTTGCCGTATTATTATTTAAACATGCAACCGAAGATGCTCCGTCAAAATCGATCTTATGACCTGTCATAGCATGGTTGTGCTAGAGATAACGTGAACTTTTTGTTTTTTACGTCCCCAGCATGTTCGACCATTAGAGAGGATATCTTGCGGTTGATTCGTGCAATGTAACTTTTATTGCAGGTTTCGCGTGGTATCTCGTATATTCCTTGGGATTCCAGAATTCTAAAGTGAAGTAAAGAAACCCCTTCACTGATACACCATGATGAAAGAGCAAGGGGTCCATTAGTGACCCGGTACTCTGATGGCCATTAGATCAAGTCAAGTCAAGGGATTCTAGAGGGATGATATCTTTTGCGTTTCTCAGTAGAGAAGAAATCCGTTTTGAATGTTGTTCTAATGTTGTCTTTTTAAACATTTACTGATTTTGTCTGTAGATTCTTTGATGATGACAAAAAATTAAAAAAATATTTTGAATTTAGTCACCAAGGATTTACTAATTTAAAATGTATTTACTAATTTATGGATTTACTAATTTAAAATGTACCTACTGAATTATAGATTTTATGTCTACCCTTTCCAAAATTATTTTTCCTATAAATTTATAGGCTACATTTCCTATAAAATCTCAAATTCAGTACATTTTAAATTTATAATTCCAATTCCATTGATTTTTTTTGGATATTGCTGCCTTTGCTTTTATGCCCTACGTATAAATATATTGATAGAACTAGATAAAAATTACTAATCTACTCGTAATAATATTAACGTGTATTGTATTTTAACACTCTTTTTTGCAAACCACTATTACTAACAATACACGAGCAAGTCTTTGTTGAAATATATAATTTTTTTAATTTTTTTTTAATATATAATATATTGCCAATTATAGTTCAGACCCTTTAAAATCATACTAACAGAGTTAATTTTAAATATATCCACACATATAATATGTTATTAATAATTTAAATGACTTTTATAAATAAAATGATACTTACAAAAAATTGTAATTTAATTTATTCTAGAAATGTCTACTTCTAAATTTACATACATTATATTAGTAAAATTTAAGAATGTGGTTTTTGTTTTATTTGTAAGTTGTCAATGCTGCTCATATAAGTGTATCAGTAAAACGGAATTAACTTTATAGAACTGTTGAATTTATATTATATTTAAAAACAACAGCACAAAAACATATTATCCTTCTGAATTTGTTCCATCAACCGAAATTGCTATTGAAAATATTATATTTTCAGCGAGTGCACTTTCAGCGAAATTGCATCTCGAAGTATTGACATTATTATGGAGTAAATGTACAGTATAGACGCAAATAAATCTCAAATGACATCATATTATACTGTATAAGTGGGAGTAAATCAACTTATAACGTAACGTAACGTAACGAATATTAAATGTGTTACCTCCTTTTGCTTTAAATAATCACATTGAGATCTTAAAATGATAATTAAAAAAGATTCTCTCATCAGGCAAAAATTTTCTATTTGTATTTAATATTAGGTCCTTACATATGAAATTGGCGTTTTGCCGTACTGGCAAATTAGATCTCAAATATCTTCTCTTTCGTTAGGAATTCCAAATCCAAATTTATACAGCTATTTACTCATGTATTTGTGTTTTGAAAATTATAATTAATTTGTTTTTTCCTCAATTGTTTTTTTCTTTGCGTCACTCAGTTTACAAAATGAAAAACTTGAAATATCGCGTTATTTACGAGTACGAGTTCCACCGTGGCACCAGTGCTGCAGAAACGGCTCGAAGGATTAATGATGTGTATGGCGACGGTGCCGCAAAAGAAAACACAGTGCGTTTTTGGTTCCAACGTTTTCGTTCTGGAAATTTCGACCTGCAGAACAAGCCCCGTGGACGGCCGGAGACCAAAGTTGATAATGAAGAATTGAAGGCTATTGTGGAAGCGGATCCATCGCAAACCACATCCGAGTTAGCTGCAGGCTGCGGTGTTAGTGATAAAACTGTTTTAATCCACTTGAAGCAAATTGGTAAGGTGAAAAAGCTTGAAAGGTGGGTACCTCACGAATTGAGTGAAGCAAATCAACAAACGCGCGTTGACTGCTGCGTTGCATTACTCAACCGGCACAATAATGAAGGGATTTTAAATCGAATCATTACCTGTGATGAAAAGTGGATCCTGTACGATAATCGGAAGCGCTCATCGCAATGGCTGAACCCTGCCGAACCAGCCAAACCATGCCCCAAGCGAAAATTGACTCCAAAAAAGTTACTTGTGAGCGTTTGGTGGACTAGTGCTGGTGTCGTTCACTACAGCTTTCTTAAATCTGGCCAGACGATTACGGCAGATGTCTATTGTCAGCAACTGCAAACCATGATGGAAAAGCTAGCTGCTAAACAACCGAGGCTGGTTAATCGCTCTAGGCCACTGCTGCTTCATGATAACGCTAGACCACACACTGCACAACAGACGGCTACCAAATTAGAGGAGCTTCAATTGGAATGTCTAAGACATCCACCGTACTCTCCGGACCTTGCCCCAACAGATTACCATTTTTTTCGAAATTTGGATAACTTCTTGCAAAAGAAAAAATTCAACTCCGATGGGGCAGTCCAAACCGCCTTCAAAGATTTTATTGATTCCCGTCCGAATGGTTTTTTTAGTAAAGGGATCGATGAACTACCTATGAGATGGCAAAAGTGCATAGATAGCAATGGTACATACTTTGATTAAATAAATATATTATAATAAAAAAAAATCGGCTTTATGTTCCTCCCATACTAAACGCCAATTTCATATGTAAGGACCTAATATTTGTTGTTTTTTCAATGTTTCACTATAACTGCACATTATATCGATTGATTGAATTTGTTGTGTCCACGACGTAAGTGTGTCTCTTATAATTATAAAATAATGACCAAACGTTAACTGTAGGTAACAATGAATTGAAAAAATATCAGTTACCATATAATAAATCATTGATGGTTATCGAGTAACGAAATTATTATCTTTAATACTTTTGGTGCATTTAAAATTGGAAAAACACAAAAAGGATATATATTTTATATAATGCATACCTATCAAATATTTTGGTGTCATAATTTATCATAAATCATGAGTTTAATTTTTTTTTAATCAATGTCAAAACTGGATACGAGGTGGAAAAATATTTAAGCATAACCACAAAAATGCGTTAAAATAAGTTTTCTGTTTTTTCATGTCTTTATGGAGTGGAAACATAAATATCGAGAGCAAGAAACTTGACGCCTTTGAAATGTGATGTTGGATGCGAATTTTCCGAATTCCTTTGAAAACAATGCGATCTAATGCCTCACTTTGGAGCAGTGAAGGCTTCGTGGTTAATTGTCCACAACCAGTCTGAGACGTATCATCCAGTTTCATAGAAACTGGTGATGATTGGAATGATGGAAGGCCAGAAATTAAGAGGATGATCTTCTACATCTACATGATGGATCGACTAAATCAATGATTCTAACTGATGGACCAACTAGAGCAAAGACTTTACACTATCCTGAAAGAAGAAAATTTAAGTCGAAATCGGGCGATTTTTTGTAAGGAGGTGATTATTTTAATTTTATTTTATTTGATATTATTTAGGTACATATGTATGAAACTATTAGGTACTTTTTAAAAAAAAAGTTTTTATAAAAAAAAGACCTTAGCGCCTTAATGTAAACATTTATGTAAACAACAAATTCATAAAATGTACAATATCTACAAGTAATCTTTCAGGTTTTAAATAATCAAATCATATTAGGCCATGTACACATATACATGAATTAAATTGCAACTTTAGTTAGTTATTGTATGAAATAAATGTCACCATGTGAATTGCGTAAATTGTGCAGCCTTAGAATGGCTGTCTGTGAATGGAGTTGGTTCCATGCATCTTAAATTGAAATTATAGATTTTTTTTTATATTTCTTGTAGGAAGGTGCATGTTGATACTTGACAAAATATCAGGAATACCAATAAGCGAAATCCACATTTTTGTTTTTCGGGTATAAGTATCAGTCCTTTATGAAAAATATTGTTAAAAGTTTTTATGCGACGGATATTTTCACAACCCCGTTAGGAAGACTACTGCGCATTGTTGTGGTAATTAAATAAAAAAAGGCAATTTAATTATGGTTAAAGTTTCAAAATATTTCAAAGTTTGCATGTTTATCAGGCAGACAATCCGCGGGGTATTCGGTTCACAGTTTGCTGTTTCATTTTAAGTTAGTTTATTCGTCTGCTTCAAGAAAGAGATTCCGTATCATTTAATTAAAGAGTTCCAGCCACAGAATATTAGTAGAATCCAGGGTGAATAGCGAGAAAACTTCCAGAACTGTTGTATACAAGAACATTTAAACATTTCACTAATAATAATTATGTCTTTATAAACATTTATATCCGTAAGTAGATCCGTAGAAAAGATCCCCAGGACCGGATTTTGAGATATAATACTCTCGTCTAAAGAGACAGAAACTGCGAAAGTCCGAAGGATGATTGACACGAGAGTATCATGTTGGGACTCATAAGATGTTTTAAGAACAACTCTTAAGTATTTCGAGATATATAAACACCAAAAGGACAAATCCCTGTTTACAAATTTAATCCAATGAAGCTAAATAAAATATTTTAATCTTCGAAAATAAATTGTGGGATAAATAACCTCCCAAAACTAAGCGTTAGCTAAAAGCTATCCACAATAGGCAAACAAACAAAACTCGCATACTTTCGAATTATTTGTTACATTAGTAAATGAAGATAACAAGTTATCAGTGGCGACGTGGAAATACAAAAACAGAGAGATTGACCACCATAGTGAACCAAGTTTGATAAATGACCGAATCTTCGCCTTATATATACACAAGGATTGACAATTAAATTCATCAACAATAATTTAATCGTTTTTTTAGACAGGAGAAAAATTTGTGCATCGAGAATTTGTTTGTGAAGTATCAACAGTTAATGGAAGATTTTATCTGGAGATAATGAAATGTGAAGGTCGGAATAGTTGACGAATGAAAGCTAGATTTTGCATCAGGACAATTTTGCAGCACACAATTTGTTATTCGCTCGATTTGCCTCCCGCTGACTTTTTTCTGTTCCTTCAAAAATAAATATTCATTATCATTATATGTATAATGATAATGAATAACTATAAAATATTACACAAAAGATTATATTTGTTAATTCTAAAACCAGAAAACGCACCAATTTAAATAATTATTTAACAGTGCAATCGAATGGTTAAGATTGCCGTCAGGTGGAAAGATAGAGCATCTCTTTGTGCGTAGCAGAGTTCTCTCAGGCTATTCAGATTGCAATATTCCATTCATGGCAATTTCGAGCGCCAGTACTCTGAGCAAAACAGAGAGGAAACTTCAGGTAACGTAATCAAATGACGCTAGACTTAGAGGTACAGACATCATGATATCCTCAGCCGCAAATATTTCAATTAAGGAAATACATTAATGTTTGATAAAATATATTTGTGACAATCGAGAAGGTAGTTAGATGAATGAAATATCATTATTTTAAAGGTATGTCTGAATCCAAAGGTATATAAAGAATCTCCTGACGAGGTGGCTTTATTTTTAGGGGTTTGGGGGTTTCAATAACCGTTCAAAAGGGATCAAAGAAATACAAAATGAAAATCTAACACACTCTCAATTTATATTTAAAATAAAATAACACTTTGTTTAACACCACTTACTGGTGTATAACATACTTGGTTTAAGATCAATAACGGTTATTGGTTTAACACCAATAAGTGGTGTTAAACAAAAGTGTAATTTTATTTTAAATATTATTATATACTGGCTGACCCGACAGACGTCATTCTGCCAAACAATCTAATAGCTTTTGTCAGATCGAGCATGTAGCAGGCCCGATTACCTACATACAAAAATCTAGTCTAGACAAAATAATAACTCTTAACAATGCCACAAATTAATCTGTTCTGGTCAAGTTATGGTGATGGCGACGCTTATAAAGTGTACATGTCGTGATGACATCTTTAGTTTTCAGTAACGATCAGCAGATCAGATAAATTTGTGATAGGTACTATACAGTCACAAATGTGTAATTTAAACAAAAAATTAAGTAAAAACGTATTTCAGAGTTATCACTTTATTTATTGACTATCAAATAATTACCGTAATATCAACAATAAATTTGCATAATGTTAATATACTTTTCTATGTATTTATAATGTCATAATTATAAAGAACAACTACTTACAAAATTCAGTTTTCTATTTCATACACTGCAATTCTTTAGTAATATTGTGTTAAATGATATTTTCATTGTAATGCTTTATGGTACACTATATTTTTTGTTTGATTACCTGGCGCGTAAACAAACATAACTGATGGTTTTCCAACACGGGAACAGGCAACATACAATTGTCCATGCGAGAAACATGGGTTTTCAAGATTAATGCCGCAAAACTCAATGATTGTCCCTAGGATTTATTTATGGACATAGCGAAAGCATGACGCACTGGAAACTGTAGACTGTAGTCGTTTAAATTCAAATAGTATGTCAGTCGGAATCATTGGGATGCGTGGTATCAAAACATCTTCTCATTTATACTTTCTCATTAGAATGGTTGCTTCGATGACGTTGTTCAATAATTTTTTCACCGCTAGTCGTGTACCGTTACAAAGACGCGGTTGGAGATTATAAGGCGGAAATCCTGGAAAATTCAGCGAGTTCAATAATTCGGGTGGATAGTTGACGACATCATCTTGGTTAGTAGCGGAATCAACTGATTTGTATGTCCTCAATTCACCGGCAATTCCGTTTTGAATTTTGAAATTTAATTCATTTGCTCCATGTTTTTGAAAGTCAATGTAGCTCGTTCGCCCAACCAAATATGATCTCTGTAATTTTGAGCAATGTTTGGGAACACCTTTTGAATGAGTTCAGTTTTTAATTCAGTAAACTGACAAAAATTGTCAGGAAAGGTAATGCAGCCAGTTAAAACGTTAACAGGGAATTTGCCATTACCAATGTCAAATGAGTTATTTTGAAAATATTTCTCCTGATCGATCATTTTGCAACTCGACACGCATATTCTTGCTTAAATATATTATTTTGACGTCTTTCCATAAAATGGAGGACTTAAAACGTGCATTAATTTCATCAGCTCGCAATGACCGTAAAATCACTGGCAATGTTTGACGAAAATCTCCTGCGATCAAAATCATCGCACCACCAAATCGGTTTTGATTGTTCCGCAGATCTTGGATTGTTCGGTCTAATGTCCCCAAAGACTTTTTTATGTGCCATCGTGCATTCATCCGACACTAACAATTTACATTGCTGCAAAACCTTTGCAATTGCAGAGTTCTTCAAAATGTTGCAGGTCGGAGTTTCATTGCTTTGCATATTCAACGGCAATTTTAGCGCTGAATGGGCTGTTTGACCACCTTTCAACAATGTAGCTGCAATGCCTGATGAAGCAAGTGCGAGTGCAATTCCATTGTGTGAGCGAATTGTTGCTAAGATCAATAAAATCAAAAAGGTTTTCCTGTACCACGGGGAGCGTCCAATAAGAAAATCCCACTTGTTCCATCATTTACAACTTTCATAAGAGTATCATATACATACTTTTGTTGTTGGTTCAACAGCGGAAGATTTATTCGAACTGATTCTCTTAAAGCATCGAGATCATACAGTTTTTCGCGTTGCAACTCTCGATTAAGAGTCATGCATCGGCGATTGATTTCAGTCATTCCTAATTGAGATAATACTTTGTTTGACATCATCAAGCACATGTCCTCAATTGTTATCAACGCCTCGTCGTAAACTTCTTCACTGACTTGTAATTTTGGATTTTCTTTTCTAATGCGCATTTGATGCAAGATATCGTCACACATGTCATCTTTGAATTTGATTCATAAATCGATTGGTTTTGTTGGGAAGCATGATCATGATATCCGAATCCTTTCAATTTCTTTTAGCTCTTCACGTTGCTGTGCAGTCCGATTAGACTGAAAATTAGCTTTGTTTGTAGCATTTCGATTTCTTCGACCCAAATTTCTCCACCCGCGTCTTATAGGTGGCATGAGTCTTGAACTGAGTGTAAATGGAAACACTAAAAATAAACCAATTAACCAAAAATAAATTGAGTAACTTGTTTGTCGGTAGAGAAGCGATGATTTAAAGCCAATGAAGAAAATAACACACAAACCTTATTTTTTAAATTTGTGCTCCGTGACTATTCTCGAACGTAAAATGCACCGTTTGTATGAAAATTTCCCGTTATATTTTTCACCCGTTTCATTTATTTTTTCAAAACAATGTATAAAAATACAACTACATTTCTGTTCCAAACAGTTCAAACATTTAAAATCTATACCTATAAAACTTAATGTCTGTCTGTCTGTTCTCTATAAAAATCCACACCGTTTGTCCGATTCGATTCAAATTTTGCATACTTATGCTTTGGGACTCGGCGGGTAACATAGGCAACATTTTCCCCCTATTCTCATACCCCTGACATATTTTCGATGTAGATCTGTACCGTTTAACCAATCGAACTCAAAATTTGGACACTTATTTTTTGGGACTCAGCGGGTAACATAGGTGATATTTCCCCCTATTTTCATACCTCTTCCCCTCCCTCTGACATATTTTCGATGTAAATCTGTACCGTTTGACCGATCTGACTCAAAATTTGGAAACTTATTCTTTAGGGTTCATTGGGTAACATAGGCGATATTTCCTCCCTATTCTCGTACCCCTTCTCCTCCTCCTGACACATTTTCGATGCAAATCTGTACCGTTTGACTCAAAATTTGGAAACTTATTTTTTAGGACTCGGCAGGTAATATAGGTTACATTTCCTCCTCCTCTTTTACCCCTTTCCCTCTTCCTGATATATTTTCGATGCAAATCTATACCGTTCGACCGATCGGACTCAAAATTTGTAAAATTATTCTTTAGGACCCGGCGGTTAACAAAGGTGACATTTCCTCCCCCCCCTTTTACATTTTCTCCTCCCCCTGGTATATTTTCGATGCAAATATATACCGTTCGAATCAAACCGTTGTTTCCCCCCCCACAAATTTTATTTCAAATTAATCGTTAACCAGTGCAACTCCGGGTACCAACAGCTAGTTTTAAATAATATCAGCGAGTTCTTACTCACATACATAAAAAAATATCAGCGAATTTCTACTCACATAAATAATAATAAAAAAATAACGTTTATAAAAATTTAAAACTTTTATTCTTGTTTTAAATTTGAAACTCGACTACATAATTAAATATAAAAGTATTGTACATCAAGCTTTCTCGAATAAAGTTCATATGGGAAAAAGAAAAATTGGATTTTTACGTTTTTCCGGGCAATTTTTTCAATTTTTCTCTTCTTAAGAACCTGCCTCGGAAATAAAACGAATATTTGAAAAAAATAAATATCCGAATTGGTCGAATTTTGCGCTTAGCAACACATTTAGCGATTCATTTTTATTTATATAGATTTTGTCTCACCACTGTGAAAGTATATTTTCAATTTATTTGAAAATAATGTATGATCTTGTACGGAGATGCACCGAGTAGGGGAGTAGAGATTCAATTTTTTATTTTTAATATTTTTCTCGTTTGATGATAAGGTTGACAGTACATATATATTCATAATGTTCAAAGGGTCGAAACACTAACATGAATTAAAATGGATGTTTATAAAACATCCATTTTAATTCATGTTACAGTGTTGTTATCTTCTCTATAGTACAATGGATTTTTATAAAATTAAAAAAAGTGAATTGGATGGGAGGATCTGTGAGCCAGGTAGCTCGATCACTGAATTCTCCCGTACTTAAAAAAGCGGAGCTCAGCCAGCGAGCAAAATTGGCAGTATACAAATCAGTTTTCAGGCCAACCCTAGTGTACGGCCACGAACACTGGATCTTGAACGAAAGAACCCGCTCAAGGCTACAGGCCACCGAGATGGGATTTCTACGAGGAATAATAGGAGTTACTAGAAGGGACAGAATTAGAAATACTCGAATCAAAATAGAAAATCTGTACCGTTTGACCGATCTGACTCAAATTTTGCATATTTATTATTTAGGATCCATCGGATAACATGAGTGACCTTTTCCTCTTCCCCCTTTACCACTATCCCCCCAGCATTTATTGAAAGTATACTGTGCCAGCGCGCAGAGCTGCGCGCCACTCGAGTATATTTTCATACACCAATTCCACGTATCACTTACGGAAAGTATACCTTGCTAGTACGCAAAAATCGAGTATACTTTCAAGCACCGCATACAAAAATAATAACTGGAAAACACACTGTGCTAGCGCGCAGAGGTGCGCGCTACTATTGTATCGATATCGAGTATATTGAATAAGGATATTGATGAATTACAGCAGGGTGTAGGTATAATGTTATAGTAATGTTTATTATAGCTTTAATTCTCCTGAAAAATGTCGTCTAATGAACATATAATACAAAGTTAAAAGCTAATTTATTACTTATGATCCGTGGGGCCTACACTAGTATATTAAATTTGCAATGAAAATAGATAAAACAGGTCTTTCTTTGGCACCCATGTGTGATTCAAATATGTAAAGTTTTACTTTATTTTTTAATTTTATATTTATTTTGGAAAACATAGAGTATAATGTAATAAAAACTTATACAGATAATTTATAAAAAAAATTTTTTCATGACGTTTATATTTAAACATTTTATTATTTATAGGTTTGTATTTTTTTTTTTTAATTTTACCAGCTTCGAGAAAACTTCACTAGTCAACTAAATAAATATTTTTATATACTATCTATATAAGTTTTTATTATATTGTACTGTATGTTTACCAAAAAAAAAAAGAAAGTAAAACATACAGTACAATGTAATAAAAACTTTTTATATAGATAATATATAAAAATATTCAAATAACAAAAAAAACATAAAGTATTGATGTATAAAAAAGTAAAAAGTATAAAATAAAGTATGCTATTTATTCAAATAAACATAAGGTAACATTTAAATTTGAAACACTAATATTTCGTCTATTTATTATTAATTAATATTTAATAAACGGCCATTTCTAAGGAAGTAATCAATATATTAATTACCCTAACCAATGTCGTACGTTTCTGCATTTGGATGATGATATCTATTTGTATACAATAATTTTGCCATGGTCCCCGTTGGGTCGTGTGGTGCAGCGGATAACGCGTCTGACTACGAGGATTCCAGTTTCGAATCCTGGCAGAATCGAATTTTTTTTACGGTCGAGAATATTTTATTTGTTGAAATTTTAATTACATTTTTGGTTTTTTATAATGTTGTATAAAAGTAATCAACACTGCGAGAAGAGAAGAGAGTAGGTACCTACCTATCGAACTGTGGTTTATTCCGCTCTGACTTATTAATCGGTTAGAAATACTGAATAAATACTTTGTCTTAATTATATCTAAACTACCCGTAATTAAAAGTGGAAATTTGCCAGATACAATTGGCCGCGAAGCGGCTGACGTAGGCATAGGTAAACAATTGTGTTTGCTGCACAGCAAATACAATTGGCCGCGAAGCGGCCACAATAGCGAAAATGGAAATTTGCCAGATACAATTGGCCGCGAAGCGGCTGACGTAGGCATAGGTAAACAATTGTGTTTGCTGCACAGCAAACACAATTGGCTGCGCAGCGGCCATCGCTGGCCGCGAAGCGGCCACAATAGCCGTCCGCAGGGCCTAGCAGTAAGCAATCGGCGAAGCCGATTGCTTTCCTGCTAGTATATAAATTATTTATCTGCACTGGACGCCATTCTTATTTCTTCTAGAAGCTTTCCGTTCGCCTCGTTGGACCACGGAGAATCTGCGATTAGTTGCGGTCACCTTATTGGTTGATATACCAAAATGGCTTCGACTTGAGTACTTCAAGGCCTTTTGTAGGGTCCGTTCACCTTATGAAAGCCGCTTGCATTTAACACACTGTTTACTATAAATTGAAAAAATATTCAGAAACCTACAAATAATTATTTAGGCATAAGTTTATAATAATTATTTCAATTAACACACTGTTCACTATAAATTGAAAAAATATTCGGCATTATTATTTAGGCATAAGTTTATAGTAATTATTTTAATTAACATACTGTTCACTATAAATAGAAAAAATATTCAGAAACCTGCATACTCGTATTATTATTTAGGCATAAGTTTATAATAATTATAACAAATTTCTTAATAAAAGATGATTGTTACTTCAACGTGTATTGTTTAATTTGTGCAATTAAAGACAGTTTGCCCGTGATGTATACTATACAACGACTAAAAAATATATTAAAATCCGATTTTTTATAGCTATATTCAAGTGAAACTAATTTAAAAGCATTTTTACAATATCTCATTCAAATATTCAAAAGTCTAAGATTAATAGTCCATTGATTTTGCTAAACGCGTACTAGCCTAGTATAGTTTCAGAACCTTTATATTACCCGATGAGGTTGAAACTATACTCGAGTATCGCGCATAAATCGAGTATACTTTCAGGACATATTTTTTATTTTCGCTCTTGAAAGTATACTGCGCTAGTACCGTATGGGTGCGCGCTGGCATACTATACTTTCAATAAACGCATCCCCCCATTATATATTTTCAAAGCAACCCTTTTTGACCGATCTGACCCAAATATTGCATACTTATTATTTAGGACCCAACGGATCATATAAGAGACATTTACCTTCTTCCCCTTTACCCTTCTCCCTCTCCTGATATATTTTCTGTACAAATCTGCACCGTTTGACCGATCTGACCCAATTTTTGAATGCTTATGATTAAGAACCGGGTGGGTAACAAAGGCGACATTTCCCTCCTCCCCTTTTACTCCACCCTCACCACTGATATATTTTCTGTAAATATCTGCTCCGCTTGATAGATCTGACCAAAATTTTGCATATTTATTATTTAGGACCCGACAGATAACATAAGCGACATTTATTCCCTCCACTTTTACCCCACTTCCTCCTCTGATATAATTTCTGTAAAAATCTATACCGTTTGACCAATCTAACCCAAATTTAGCGTACTTATTCTTTAGGACCCGGCGGGTAACAAAGACGACATTTAACCTCTCCCCTTTTACCCCCTCCCCTCACCAGATATATTTTCTGTACAAATCTACATCTTTTATTTATCCGTTTTTTCTTTAACTTAATTGTATTCTTAACATAGGCGACATTTTTATCTCCTCTTCCCTTGCTATATTTTCAATGCAATGTAATTTTCTACCGAATTATGCATAAATATTTTTAAAGGACCTGGTGGTAAACATAGGCCACATTTCCTCCCTGGACATCCCATCCATCCGAGCCTAGATTATACGGAAACATATTTTTTAAGGGCTTTGAAAACAATGGAATCTTTGTTTTCCCTCACAATCTGATTTTTAATTTAATTCTCAACCCGCGCAACGCCGGGAACGAACAGCTGGTTATTAATAATTAAATGTCGCTGTAGTATTTTGATTAAATACAATTTTGATAATTAAAATATACAATAAATAAATATTAAAAACATGAATTTTTTAAAATTTAAATATCTAGCCATATTAAATTTCCATCACACGTAAAGTAATCATATTTAAATGTTTCAGTATTTAAGTCGGAGTTAAAAAAAGGCCTAGTTCACTTTCTTATAGATACTTAGAATTAAAAATGTTTCCTTTGTGAGAAGGATTCAAGAGAGAGCACAAAGTACAGGTGTATCGTGAGTTACTTCATACTTATCTTCGTGGAACGTTGCCTTAGCCAGCTACGGCGGCTGGAGACAAATCTATCCCCTCATAAAGCTACTGATACACATGCTTATTAGTGGCACGTGAGCATGCGCAGTGTCGACCTTCTTTAAACCTTGCTTTTTAGTGGCATGTGTGTACGCACATTGCTAGTAATGAGCATGCCACTGTCATTCACCATGAGTAGGGGTATCTTTAGAGCATGTGTGAACAGGCTTGCTTATTATGAGCATGCTTATGTCATTCGCGGGATTCGCGGCTAGTATTACAAGCGATCTTCTCAGTCCGCGACAGATGAAACAAATATGGCGCGTTGGGGCGCGATGATAAAACATTACTTTTCGTGAGTTATTATAGGAATCACGAATGTCTGTGGAATACTCGGTCACCGTTGTGTAAAAATAATATAGCGAGAAATAATGTTTATGAAACTTTATTAAAAGGCATGAATGATTCAAATCTTACAAAAAAAATTATAAAAACTAAAATCAAAAATGTGCGGATGGAAATTCGGGAACTGTTTTGATTTATTGGTTCACTTGAATTTTCTATTTCAGTTTGCAAAGTTTTGAACAAGAGCTTCTCTATTCTATGACAAGAGCATGCCACTAATAAGCATGTGTGTTTGATTATTAGCATTGATTGTTAGCATTGAGCATGCTTATTTATGACCATGCCACTAATAAGCATGCTAGTAATGAGCACAGTGCATAATAGTAATGTGTACAGTTGTTAGGGCATGCTTATTAGTGGAATGCTCATTAGCATGCCACTAATAAGCATGTGTATCTGTACCTTAAGGAGAGGCTGACGTTATTAATGGTGCAGTCACCCTCGCGGGGGCGCAATATCGCACATCGGCGACTTTCTTTCTCGTGACATTGGACTTTAAAATTAAATCACAGAACGTTTTGAACATAATAATATAAGACATTTTCGTTCCAATTTCTATTGAACAGAAGAATGTTCGATCTATAATTCCTTGAGACCACTAAGCTTAAGTTTAATTTGTTTGGAAGATTTAACATTCTTGACCCGAGACAATTATACCTTAAAACCATACTTATAAAATTTCACAAGGACAAGGTAAATTTTAATCGTACACAATAAACACGGGTTACAAGGCTGGCAAATACAATTAATTTCGAGGTACCTACAAGGAAAACGTCTTTTGGGCAAAGACAATTTAATTTCACTGCCCCGCTTGTTTTTAATAAGTAACCTAATGAAACTAAAGAAATAACTCTACACAAACCTTTTAAACATCATATTACTAAGTTTATCATCATCATCATCATCATCATCAAGTATATCAGGTAGAAGGTATGCTGAAGAAGAGATCCGCCCTTGACCTCTGAATTAGCAAAAACTGATTTATATAATTTAAAGTATACTATAATATAATATTTATTTTTTTAACTACTTAAATTCTTTTCTTAATTTTGTATGTGTATTTTCTTTTCTTTTGGATTTAGATATTCCTATGATTTACTTTTTTATTATTGATCTATTTTCATTTTTACGTTTATACTTTCTTTAATGGTCATTTGTTAATATTACATAAATATCATATGAGAATAGCTGCCACTGAACAGGTTTTTACCTAGTGTGGCAGTTATTAGTAACTTGTATTAACAAATGTAAATAAACAATAAATAAAAAAAAAAATAAATATAAAAAAAAATACTATTATTATTTATCGATACTTAGTGATAAAAATAGTACATAATAAAGAGTATAATACAGGATGGACCAAAAGTCCGTTTACATTTGAAAATATGTAAAAAAAAACTAGTTATATGAGATAAAAACTATTTATTACTCCCTTTATATTAACTCGTGGCGTCTGATTGATTGATTGCTTGTCTGACGAAAAAACTTTGGATCGATTTTTAACCCTTTTCCCGTGATCGAATCGAGCTGAAACTTTGCAAGCAGACTTCTGGCGACGTTCAAAAAGATCTATCAAATTTTCGTTAAAAAATAATAATTATAGTATAATTTTGGATTTTTAAAATTTTTAATGGTTTTTTCAAATCGGAATCATTACAAAAGTTTGATTACTACCAACGGTGCCGGCGGCCCGATAACGTCACAAAATGTTTAAAATTTGAATTACTCCGTCGGTAGGCACTTCAGTATGAATTTCTAAAATTTATGACAATTGGTTCACAGATGACAGCACACTTTTTAGGAAGAAATCAAATAATAAAGAGATATTTTTAGAGATTTTTGACATAGATATTTGTCTAGACATGTTTCATTTTCAGTCAATCAATTACTTAATTACACGATGGTAAACTTAATTTACAAAGAAAGGGAGTAAAATAAAACTTCGTTTTTATGGGTTAGTTTTTGGTCGGGCCATATCTATATTTGGAATATATAGCGAACGCCTTTCATTGAGAAATTAGGCAAGCCGCGTTACCTGTCTCCGCCAATGACGCGAGACCCAGCAGGGCCGGCAGTAGTACATATTGGACCGCCGCTGTGAGTACATACTCGATCGCCATCGCCGCCGTGTGACATTTTTACGCACGTTCCGCAATAACCTCAATTTGTCGTTCGATCTTAAAACCGCCTTTTCAAATCCGTTCTTCGCAGTGGATTTGTTTACATTATTGGTGAAGACGGCCACCCGCATCTACAGTCCACTCAATCGCATTTCATCAGGTCGCAGTTCAATAAATCGAAGATAACCAGGAGGTAAGTGTCTTGCATGTTTTCTCAGTTACGGGCCTTTCGCTACGTATTGGACATCTTGCTTGCCCCTTGGAAGTTTCCGTATAGTTGGACGCTCAAAGCGCACCATTTAAACCATAACCTAACCGCCTCACCATATAATTTTGGTACCTTCGACCGGAGATCGATCCATATACAAAGGTCGAACGAACGAATTAATATATTCATACATCCGACTATATCGTATTGAGCAACTCCATTATCGCAATTTTCATAATATTTGTTCAGTGAAATAATTACGCAGCGTGATATTTGTCGATATAAATATCGTTTAATATTTTTTCAGCTACTTTTACTTGACAGTGTTATTCACGCACGGATACTTTGCACTTGTAACAAAGTTATAGAATTGTTTATTTCGAATAAAATATTAAATAAATTCGGTATTCAAACATATTAAATAACAATTTTAACATAACATAACATAACAAATAACATTTCACAGGTGAGTATTTTAGAATAAATACGAACTTATTTGTTAGATCACTGAAGTACCTCCCGAGAAAAAATATTCAAAATGTCGCAGATAAATAGATTGAAATCTTTAGAAGCAAAACGGGACGCTGTTTTCGCTCACGTAAACATGATGTACGAAAAATCAAAACGGATTTCGTCTGAGAATACAAGGACGACAGAGTCATTCTTGGCAGATATACAAACGATTGATGAAACAAAAACGCAGTTCACCGCCGTTTCAGATGAAATAAATATATTGAATTTAGAATTGAATCCTGACTTTGTACCGGATTATCAAAAACTTATTGCATTTGATGGGATCATCTCTCATATCAAATTTAAAAAATCCCAACTTTCGGAAACAAAGTTGCAAGAGGCTCCTGTATTGGATAGTCCAATGAAGTTGCCGGCTATTCAAATTCCGTCATTTGATGGCAACCAGGAGAACTGGCCCATTTTTTATGAAACGTTTAAGGCCAACATTCATCAAAATAAACTATTAACCCAATCACAGAAAATGCAATATTTAATTTCAAAATTATCGCACGGCGCTCTTTATTTGACATCAGGGGTACTTCCTACGGGAGAAAATTACAATTCTTTATGGAATAGCCTCGTACAAAAATATCAGGATAGAAGGGCGTTGGGTTGTTATTACTTAAAAAATATTTTCGAAATAAAATATGTCAACACCGCTGGTGGCTTAAACGCGTTTATTGAGAAATACTCTGCGTCCGTTTCCGCTTTGAAACAGCTGGGAATCGAAGATCTAACAGACTTCATTCTTTTGTATTCCGCGTTATCGAAATTGGATAGCCAAACTTCACAAATGTTCGAGATGACGCAACGTGAAAAGGAAATTCCCGCTTACCAAGATCTGGTAGAATTTTTACGAAGTCAGGTGAAAATTTTAGAACGTACAACTACTAGCAACACCGCTTCTGTTCGATATGGTCAAAATAATTTAAATAAAAATAAGACTTACAAATCTTTCTTGACTAAAAGTACTGGAAATAATTGCTTATTATGTTTGAGAGAAGATCATAAACATTTGTACGAATGTCCAAAGTACAAAGGCATGCCGATCAACGAACGCTTTAATTTCATAAAGACCAAAAATGGTTGTATTAACTGTCTAAGTTACTCGCACATTATAAAAAATTGCAAATCAACGCGTAATTGCAAAAAATGCAATAAACGACATAATACGCTTCTTCATTTTGAAGATAATAATCGAGATGATGCGCATCCAGTAGCATCTATATCACTGGTTACCGCGCGAAACCAGTCAAAATCTTATTCGCCTAGTGCTAATATTTTATTGTCGACGGCCCAAGTATTAGCTTACAAAAATCAAAATGAAAAACGGTTAATACGATGTCTAATTGATAGTGCATCGCAAAATCATTTGCTCACAGTAGCGTGCTGTGATGAGTTAAATTTAAAAATCTCGCCGCTTTACAATGCGGTCCTCAAGGGTGTAGGCAATAGCTCGCGTCCAATAAAAGGATACACTAATTTCATCATACAATCACGAGTAAATTCACAGACTTATAATATCCAGGCTTTGGTTGTTGACAAAATCACCAATAACCTACCTGTGCAATACATTGACACGGCAAATCTGGCTTATTTAAAAAATGTTCAACTCGCTGACACGGATTGGAATATACCGAAGCCGATCGATTTAGTTTTAGGTGCAGAATTATTCCCGTATCTTTTATTAGGTGGTCGAATAAACGCACCCTCTCCCGCTCCGCCGTTGTTAGAAACGACTTTAGGCTACATCATAATGGGCGAGATGTCTATGGAAAATCCCAAAAGGGAAGATTATACTTTAACTCTTCTATCTCTAAATGATGGTGATTTACAGACTTCTCTGCAAAGTTTTTGGCATCTAGAAGAGATTCCAACTAGGCAGTTCCTGAGCCCCGAGGAGACGACCTGCGAAAGGTTATACAGCGCATCTGTAAATAGAGATGAGGCTGGACGTTACTCGGTCGCATTACCTTTTCGTGGAGATTCAAAGGAATTAGGTAATTCACGAAATACTGCGTATCGCCGACTTATCGCTCTAGAGAAGAAATTCAAACAAGAACCAAAACTTCGTGAAAATTATAATAACGTAGTAAACGAATACATTGAAAAGGAGTATTTAACTGAGATTACCGCAATCGATGTCTCAAACCAGGGTTATTACATACCGCATCATGCCGTCACACGCCCAGATAAGCCAATGCCGCGAATTGTACTCGACGCAAGTTCAAAAACCCATACTGGGAAATCATTGAATGATGTATTATATGCTGGGCCTAACTTACAAGCAAACCTTTTCTCTCTTTTACTTGAGTTCCGGTTATTTCCTGTAGCTATGACCGCGGACATAAAGCAGATGTATTTACAAATTGGTACATTTCAAAATGATCGGAAATATTTAAAGATATTATTTCGTTTTAGCGACTATAGCAACGAGACGATCAGAGTATTTCAATTCAACCGCCTTCCATTTGGCCTCAAACCTAGTCCGTATTTAGCTTTGCGTACTATTCGTCAGCTAGCATCAGACATGCGCTTTCAGTACCCTGATGCCGCTGCAGTCGCCGAGTCTAAACTTTACATGGATGACTTGGTGCATTCAATGCCTGACGACGAATCGGCCATCCGCACCTCTCGAGAGTTAATCTCGTTATTCAAATCAGGATCCTTTGAATTAATTAAATGGTCGAGTAATTCTTTGGCATTACTCAATGACCTCCCGCATTCTCATCGAAGTTCAGTGGATTTCACAAATGAGAACAACAGTACTAAAGTTCTCGGTTTATCTTGGGAACCCGCTGAGGACAATTTCTTCTTAACAACTCTGCAGGTCCAAGAGACATGTACAAAGCGAAGCATACTTTCATTAGTGGCTCGTTTGTTTGATGTTCTAGGCATCGTGGCCCCAGTAATCCTGTATGCCAAATTGCTCATAAAGGAGCTCTGGTTGTGCGATATTGGTTGGGATGATGTACCTCCTGAGAGCATCATTCAACGCTTCACTGCACTTACGAGTGAATTTCACTTGCTCTCGACTTTGAGAATTCCGCGCCATATTGGTGTTCTAAAGGACAGTACAGTTTGCATCGTCGCCTTCTGCGATGCGAGTATGAAAGGTTATGGTTGTGTCATTTATTTGCACTCCACAGATTTAACCGGGAACGTATCAGTCAGGTTATTGTGTTCCAAGTCTAAGGTTTCACCAACAAAGATAATTTCACTCGCTCGTTTGGAGTTATGCGCTGCCCTTTTGATGTCGAAGTTAATAAAGACTGTTCGGGATATTTATAGTTCACGCATCACCATCGCAGGAACATATGCATTCTCGGACGCTACAATTGCCTTGTCATGGATCCACTCTTCCCCGCATAGATGGTCCGTATTTGTGAGCAACCGCGTAGCTCAATGCCAGGAAAATGTACAACCCCAAGATTTCTATCATATCGCAGGCATTGAGAATCCTAGTGATTGTCTATCTAGGGGCATGTTACCATCTCAATTGGTAACCCATGACTTGTGGTGGAACGGGCCTGTATGGCTACGTTCTGTCATTTCAAGTTGGCCTATCCAACCATTCTTACCTACAAAATATGAGGTACTCCCGGAATTTAAATCCACAACTTTGATTACCGCTAAGATTGTACCTTGTAGTTTTTACGAATTAGCTCAAAATATCTCTCGTTGGGATAAACTTCTGCGCATCATCGTATACTGCCTCCGTTTTATGAAAAGATTACCCTTTCCCCAGCAATTGGAGTCGCTGACTTACTTGCTGCTGAAAACACGGCTATTCGTGCCGTTCAAAATGTTCATTTTGCTAAGGAAATGGCGGATCTAAAAGGAGGAAAAGGCTATTCTAAAGGTTAAAACGTCTTAGTCCTTTCATAGATGAGGATGGTATTTTGCGGATTGAAGGAAGATTATCCAATTCAGGTCTTCCTTTCGAGGCAAAACATCCTGCTCTGCTCCCAAAACATGACCACGTAGTCGCCCTTATAATAGATCACCATCACCAATTGCATCTTCACACTGGGCCAGGATTACTTTCATCAATCCTTCGTCAACGCTTTTGGATCCTTTCCGGAAGAAGCGTTATTAGATGGAGAGTGAGAAAATGTAATAAATGCTTTCGCGTTTCTCCTCTACATCCCACGCCTAAAATGGCTAATTTGCCAGCCTACCGAATTCAGGAAGCAAAGGCTTTTACACACACAGGGGTAGATTATGCTGGTCCGCTAAATATAACACTCCAACGCAAGCGTGGACAAAGGTCGCAAAAGGCCTACATCTGTATTTTTGTCTGCTTGACAACGAAAGCTGTTCATATCGAACTAGCATCAGATTTATCCTCGGACATCTTCCTAGCTGCATTCAAACGTTTTATAGCACGTCGAGGACCCGTATCTTGTCTGTATTCCGACAATGGCTCGAACTTCATAGGTGCCAAGGCACAGTTAGATGAATTTTATAAATTAATCGTGTCCTCGGACTATCAAAACGCTATAAAGGATGAGCTTATTAAACGACGCATTTGTTGGAAATTAATTCCACCGCATAGCCCGCACTTTGGAGGGATCTGAGAAAGCAATATAAAATGTTTTAAAACACATCTATACCGCGTAATCGGAAGTCAGTTGTTGACTTACGAGGAACTCTTCACAGTTCTTACACAGATCGAAGCGTTGCTCAATTCCCGGCCACTTTGTGTTATGTCTGAGGATCCGTATCCTGAGGCGCTGACACCAGCACATTTTTTAATGTCATCACCACTATGACATTGCTGACGATACGCGGAGTCTTTGTACACGCAAACAACTACTAGATAACTTAGTTAGGTCATATTGGAAAAAATGGCATCTAGAGTATTTACACACTCTACAAGTCCGACAAAAATGGTGTACTGCAGATAATCCCGTCACTGTCGGTAAAGTCGTGCTAGTGGGTCAGGATAACGCACCACCGCTTAGCTGGCCTTTAGGAGTAATCTCTCAAATATACCCAGGTTCAGATAGTGTAGTGAGAGTTGCTCTAGTGAAAACTGAATCCGGTTTTTTCAAGCGACCAGTGGTGAAACTTTATCCTCTCCCGACCCAATAAATAGCTCTTAGTTATATATTATTTTTATTTATTTTTTTCACGCCTCTTAGTGTACAATAGCTTTAGTTATATATTATTTTATTTTATTTTCATTCACGCCTCTTTGTTATTGTTCGATGTATTAATTACTTATATCGCAGCATTTACGTGCTCTTCTTATTTGCGTTTCATCATTCACCGCTGAATATGTCAGATTGACACATTTTTAATTTACTCATATATTATATATCGGGACTGATATTACGCTGTCTCTCTTTTTTCTATATCATAATTTAGTCGTTATTGCGATAAGGAAGTTGCATCATGCGTTCGGATGATTTTTTATTAATTTTGAAAGCTCTGTGAGCTTCCAAGGCGGGGAGCATGGTCGGGCCATATCTATATTTGGAATATATAGCGAACGCCTTTCATTGAGAAATTAGGCAAGCCGCGTTACCTGTCTCCGCCAATGACGCGAGACCCAGCAGGGCCGGCAGTAGTACATATTGGACCGCCGCTGTGAGTACATACTCGATCGCCATCGCCGCCGTGTGACATTTTTACGCACGTTCCGCAATAACCTCAATTTGTCGTTCGATCTTAAAACCGCCTTTTCAAATCCGTTCTTCGCAGTGGATTTGTTTACATTATTGGTGAAGACGGCCACCCGCATCTACAGTCCACTCATCGCAGTTCATCAGGTCGCAGTTCAATAAATCGGAAGAACCAGGAGGTAAGTGTCTTGCATGTTTTCTCAGTTACGGGCCTTTCGCTACGTATTGGACATCTTGCTTGCCCCTTGGAAGTTTCCGTATAGTTGGACGCTCAAAGCGCACCATTTAAACCATAACCTAACCGCCTCACCAGTTTTTTTATGATGAAAGTACATAAATAGGGATTTTATTTAAAAAAAATTACATCATTCATATGTGATCCTTGCTTATTTTGACACTGCTGCATCCTGGAGCAGAAATTTTCAATTACGGCCTGACAAGTGTTTCGTGAAATGTTTTTCATTTCCTCGCGAATATGTTCCTTTAATTCCTCAAGAGACACTGGGTTGCTGTGAAAACTTTATTTTTAAGGTATCCCCGAAAAATTTCCATTGGGGATAAGTCCGTGCTACGAGGTGGCCAGTTAATGTCACCTCTTTTGAATATTACTTTTTGCCCAAAAATTTCGCGAACCGCATTTAATGAGTCGTTGGAGGTGTGACATGCTGCACCATCCTGCTGAAACCACGATCGTTGGTTAAAACCATCGAAATTCTGTGGCGCTGGAGCAAAAAAGTTCCGTAGCATGGCAATATACCGCTCTGTATTCACTGTAACAGCGTGTCCTCTTTGATCTTCATAAAAGTGTGGACCAATAATGCCCCTTGCTGACAAAGCTACCCGAACTATAGCATTGTGTGAATGCAGGGGTTTTTGACGCTTCAATTTCGGATTAGTGTCACTTCAATACCTGCAATTTTGCCTGTTAACATGCAGATTTAGGTGATCTCTGATTAGGCCTCGTCTGAGAAAAAAATGTGGAAAGCTGGTAAATCTCTCTCTAACATTTCGTTAGCAAACTGTAGCCTGTGAGCGTGATCTAGAGACTTTAATTCCTGTACCATTTGAATTGTAAACGTAAATTTTTGTGAAGAATGCGATTTAAAGATGTTCTGGGCACATTTTCGAGTAGAGAGTCTAGGTTGTTCACGAAAAGACGCTCTTACACGCTCTACGTTTTCGGGATCCCTCGATGTTCTAGGTCGGTCGGATCGTGGTTTATTTATTGTTGAACCTGTCTCCTCGTACTTCTGCATCCATTTTCTAATCAATTGAATCGATGGAGCTTCATTTCTATGCCGTATGTTGTAATGAGCGCAAATTTTTGTTGCGCTAGAATCGAAGAATTGTTGTTTCGAAAGTACTCGCGTACACAGAACGCACGTTGTCTTTCGCTGAATGACGCCATGGCACTAAATTTCCACTGGCTGCTCTTGCATTTCATTTGGTCCACCCTTTATTATTGTTCAAATTGAGAAGCAAATAAGGTATAGAAGCATTTGCCGAAATTGTAATTGATTTTTTAGCAGCAGATTTTACACCGACAAAGCTGTTTATACGAGAAAGTATGTATGGAAGTCTTTTTTGGCTTTACAGGGCTCACGACTTGTGAGACATCTTTAATTTATCGTAATTAATGATGATCCCTTTGGAGACCTAATCTAGTATTTGTGGTTTTCAAAATTTGAACTTTTACAATGATATGTTATTGATAAAATGCTTCTAAAATATACAAACGTATTTTTAAGAGAAGGTATCAATTTTAAAACTAACACACTTTATGGCAGGCGCTACATTACGCGGATTTTCCGCCACATCTTCTCCTTCGTGTAAAATCGGAAAAAGCGGGTCGACCGATCATCCGCGTAGTGTGTTTGATAACCGCATATTATATGGAAATAAATGTGGCGGCGATACGCGACCGAAGAGACGCGGCGGAAGATCCGCGTAGTGTGGCGCCTGCCTAATAGACAACGATTATCGAACACATCCCTCTCTATTTTTGTCATTTGCACAGTGCCGGTTTGGTTTCTACATATATTTCTTCGTAAAATCCTTACGGTAGAAATGAAATTTAAATCCCCTTAAATGAAATGAAGTTGAAATCATTTGAAATGAATAGGCTCATTAAGTTAATCGTATTATCATCTATCTGTACGTTGTACCTATCAGAAGTGGTACATAAAAACAAGCACGTTAGATGTCAAGCTAATACACTGAACAAATTCCCAATATATTTGTAAATAAGATAATAATAAAGAATGCCACACGAAGGGGAATTAATACTGTGACAATAGTCTAAAACAATAGTAACTACAAATTATCGAAATTTGAACATTCAACAAGAATTTAGAATCAACTGAACTATTATCGAAAAAACCATAAAAAATAACAATGTGGAGAAATTGGTCGAACATTCTCGATGTAGCGCGAACCAACATTTGTGTACATAAGCGATGACGGGCACATGCGGGGCCATAAATGTTTTGGCAAGCGACATAGGAGCGAATGGGGAACGCGCGCGATACCACAAACAAATACAGTTGCCGGCAAACTTCTTGAAAAATTTTGGCGTAGTGGGGGAATGCGTAGAAGAAAAAAATTGGGTCTTGTTGGTGGAATGGTACATGCGCAAACTTCCCCCCATTATGCCGAAAAATTTCAAGGTGTTTGCCGGCTAGTGTACATAATAGAAAAGAGTTAAGAGTTAATTAGCGTGAATTAGCGCGAACTTGTGTGGAATATTTTAGTGATATTTAGTGTAAATTTAAGAACGGTACTTTGATTAAATTCGTGCGCATTTTGTGTAAAAATAAAAGTATTCGTTGTCTTGAAGTTTCATTTGCCTTCGACAGCCGTGCCTAAACTTCATTTAGAAAATCGACGAAATGCGATATTTTTGTTCAGAAGGTACATTTTCCATATCAAAAAAAAAGTCTGTTGATAATTTAAATATAAAAAAAAGATAATTTAAAATTGAATAACCGTAGTGCTGATGTTTGTGACGGTTGTAATAGATGCAGATTGGATAAGATTGGGAAAACCTTAATTCAAAATGTTAGGTAGTCAAATAAAAAGCATCTGAGGAAATATTTTCTTTTTATTCGAGATTGTTTAAAACTTTGATAATAAATTTCTCTACGGAATATTCAATATTTGCCCGAGATTGTAACTGTTATTCCGAAGGTATGTTTCTACTTCACGGAGAAAGTAAACAACACTACATCGTATGGAACCGAGACGTATGCGGCGACAATTATAAAAATATTTGGTAAATTTACTTGAGAGACTGGAGGGTAATCCGTAATTTTTCAGAAAACGAAAATTATAACAGGCAAGAGGAATTCAAATCAATGAAGGGATACACAAAGCTCGCAAGACAACGAAACTTAAGACATTTATTTATCTTATTATCTATTTGTTCTGTTATTTAAGACATTTATTTATCTTATTATCTATTTGTTCTGTTATCAATGGTATATTTATTAGAGATCATGATTCGATTTTGTATATTGCTTTTGCGGAGAATACAACGGGGATTTATGTAGCTTAATGGTACTAATCACGTGTTTCGTATAGATCGCATTTAAAAGAAGATCGCCGCATTAATAATTTCGTTTTATTAAGAATCACATAATCAATTGAAATCCATTAGTCATTTTATCCTTTTATTTTTATTTAGAATCGCATAATCAATTGAAATATATTAGTCATTTTATACTTTTATTTTGTTTATTATTTGCGCTGTACAATCGGTTTATATAGGGATTCCGTGAGACAGTATGGACAGAGTGGGGAGATTTAACTAGAGATCTGAGAATATCTGGGTTATGTCTTTGGACTGGGTGAAGTCGTAGTTAGCTACGCGGGAAGTGGGCTTGGAACTGGCGCAAACACCTGTGGGGTGTCTTTAAAAGTAGAACCTCCTTTGTAGACCGGGGTAGTCGTAATCCGACCAGTTACGAAATCACCCTATCCAGTCGACAGAGTCCAACGTCGTGATGTTCGCCGTCTCTGGGAAGATTTCCATGTATGAAGTTGTGAAACTTTGGAAGTAAATACTCTCTTATTTCGCCAGCCAAGCGGTAGACAGGATTAGAAAGTATAATTCTTAAATTCACGTCTAGGATAGGATGTTGGACAACCCCCGAGATATTTTACTAATTGAACCATTTGGAGAAGTTTCACTTCGATTTTGCATGTTAGTAGTTAGAAATAATTAATATGTATTCTTTTTTCCTTGTTATTATACGTGGACAGCTTTAGGTACGGTGATTTAAAATTATTAGGAAAATATTGCAAAAAGCTTATGATAGGGTTATTAGAGGAAGGTTATGGAAGGTACTCTCTGATTACAAGGTGAACAGTAAACTTATAGACGCAGTTGCATCCCTTTACGAGGGGAGTACTGCGTGTGTAAGAATCAATGGATCTTTCACACCGTGGTTTGATATAACAAAAGGTGTCAAACAGGGTTGTGTAATGTCTCCATGGCTGTTCAACTTGTATATGGATAATTGTGTGAAAGAACTGGAATGTATGAATATAGGAGCGAAAATGAGTGATTTGATTGTATGCTGTTTACTGTACGCGGATGATGCGGTATTAATGGCAAATAGCGAACAAGACCTACAAAGTCTAGTTAGCAGGATGTATGATGTATGCAAGGAAAGTGACCTTATTATGAATGTAAAGAAGTCAAAAGTAATGGTATTCGAGAAGGAGGAAAGTAAGACAACGTGTGAAATACTAGTAGGCAATGAATGTTTGGAACAAGTAGATGAGTTTGTGTACTTGGGAAGTATGTTCGATAGAAGAGGGAATGTTGAGAAAGATATAGAGAGGAGAGTGACTGCCGGGAATAGGGTGAACGGTGCTTTGAATGCAATAATTTCTAATAGAAATGTGTCTACCGAGGCAAAACTGGCGGTACATAATGGAGTTCTGGTACCGACACTAATGTATGGAAGTGAAGCCTGAAGCTGGCAGAAGAGGAACGAAAGTAGATTGAATGCAGTGGAGATGAGGTCCCTTAGACGTATGTGTGGTAAATCCATGTATGATAGAGTAAAGAATGAAGATATTAGGAATGAATGTAAAGCTGATCGTAGCATAATACAGAGAATAAAAATAGGATCGCTCAGGTGGTTTGGGCATGTTGAACGAATGAATGAGGAAAGAATGGTAAGAAAGATATATGATGCAAGTGTTGACGGCGCCAGAAAAAGAGGGCGACCACGGAAGACGTGGCATGACCAGATTAACCAGATACTGGAAGATGGTCCTGTTAGAAGTCTGAACAACCGTCGAGCTTGCATGCGAAGATGTATGAATGTAGACGAAGCGAAAGTTGTATGTCAGGACAGAAGAGTATGGCGCTCTATCCTCTCTGCCTACCCCCTCGGGGAAACGGCGTGATGGTAAGTAAGTAAGTAAGTAAGTATATTGCAATTTATAAATATGTCTTTCATTGTATATTTTTGTTTGATATCATATGTATTTCTCCCATTTAAATGACAGCGAATCTAAAGTAAAAAATTTTTGTAAACCGCTAACGTCCGCGCTTCATAGTTTAGACGTATTAATTGTGACGAATCCACGAGGGTGCTAGGTTCATATGTATTAAAATTCTCTTGTTTTCGTATATTAGACCGACACGGCTTGTAGAATCTTGGGTTACCATCGACGCAATTTGGGAGTCAAATCCATTAGAAACGATCAATGTGCCAAATCAACAACGTATTACGAGTAATATAAATTATGTACAGGTTATATTCACCGAGATTTAGTTGCATTTATTAGTTCCAGTAAGGGTTTGAGTGCCAGATTCCATTATGAGTCGGAAATAGTTCATAGTTATAGACAGCAACATTTGGTATTTTAGTTGCGCCAAAGATAGCTTTTCTAGAAGTATAATTATGTCTCGATCCAGTTGTACAGAACTTCGTATAGCTACAGTAATTTAATTTATACACTTAGAAAACGCAGAGGGTTTAGGTATTATCAAATTTCGTATGCGGACCGAAGATGTTAGAAACATCTTAGGTAATATAATTTTATTGGATATTCGTTTCAGGATAATATTTTATTCGAGGACTAGTCAATATTCCACTCTAGAGCAAATCTTTTTAGTCAATATCTTTATAGATAATATCCAACAGCAAATCCGACATGTTAGTTAATAGTTAAGTTAAGTTTTAGTTGCATTCAAAAGCAAAAATACCACAGAAGAATTATTCTCAGTTAATATGAATTTATAGTTAATTTATTGAATAGAGTAATTAATTAATTAAATATTATCTCAAGACGAATTGAATTTTAGTTGTAATATTTCAACGTATAGAAGATAATATTTTGAACAGCTGAATCACTACACCATATGGTTGGAGTCGGCCGGTTGCAAATGAAATATTGAATAATGAAAATATATAATATTGAGTTTAACTTAGCTACATTTTTTTGCTACTTTATTACGTCCATTTAGTAGGGACCCACCTAGGGTCACCTCAGGGATAGCCGCGTCCAGGAGTTTCGCGACAAATATGTACGACTTTAAATATGTTTTTGCTACTAAATCCTTTATTTGTTAGGACCCCACTAGGGGTCATCTGAGATTATACTGAACTGTACTGCTGTCAGTAATTATTTCAATGAACTTTCTTAACGTTTCACGACGTTGGTTATTGAAAAGTATTAATAGGGTTTAGATAGTGGTACTAATTTATATTTGTATTTATTATACCCGACATAAATTAGGAGGTAACTAACTACTTACTCTATTGCATACAGTGTCCTACTTATAAAAAACTAAGTTTTACAACAAATTGTAATCTATGCCTATCTCAACACAGATTCTTGTACTGAGACAGGCATAATCCAACCAAAATGTATATGTTACATTTGTATAAAAATAAATTGCTGGATGATCATCTAGTTCAGAAAAAGTAACGTTTAGCTTAAATTACGTCTTAGGATGGGCTAAAATATGACAAATAAGTAATGATTATAATATGAATTGTCTTTACTTATTTGCAATGGATATTTAAAAACAATCAATATTAATTATTGATTAATTTTATGTGTGACAGATAAAAATGTATGGTATGTGATGATAATTAATAACAATTTAAAACATATTATATAAAAGAAAAATGCTTATATCATTTCAGGAAATTTATTATTTTTATAACCTTGGTTTCTTTTAAATATAAACAAAAAAACTCTGATAAATAAATTTACTTTGATGCGATGAGCATATATTATGACGTGATAAAACTGATAGCAGATTTTTTTCACTCTGTCGTACAACGTTATTAAGTATAGGTATGTTAGTTTTATGTTGCTATGTGACACGGACGGTATATACGGGTATTGTATACATATTATGTAGTATTATTAAATAAATAGTTTTTATGTACATAGTATAACATTCGGAAAAGGTTAATTAAAAAGATTATTGTGTCCTTAAAATTGCGATGATGATAATGATGATGATGAAATGTTGCAATAAATATTCAGTTAAAATAAATATCTATCGGAATATTTATTGATTTAAGAAAAATGCAAAAATGTCGATTTCAAAATTTATTAAAAATTGTGTAGTCTTTGACAAAATCAATGAATTGGTAAATGGGAAGGATGTTATAAATATAATAATAAGTTTAAGCTTAGGTGCTATAATTTTTAGAATTATGAATATGTGAAACATCGTCAAACTCAAGTGAATTATAAATAATCGAGATTATTTAAAAAATAGTTTTAGTGTAGCATAATATGATACTTATACTAGATCTATAATGTATTCATGACGATGAGAAAATATTGTAAAAAAATATAAAGTACATATATTTTTGTTTCTTACCCAACAGGTTCTTCTTGAACTGTGTCCATTTCAAACAAGGCTGTTTCGATTTTCATAATTATATATTTATTTATTTAATTTATAAACAAAAATATATTTATCTATTTATTATCACGATATTAACACGTATTTTTTAATCACATTGTAAAAATATAAAGAGATGAAAAACTATTTTAAAAACTGATAAACTGGACATTCGTTCATATAAAACCATTTATCCTGCAATTTCAATATTGGTACAGTACGATGATAAAATGAAGCTGTCACGAGTGATATCAAAGGTTGCATGATTGACTTTGAATTTATTAATTATTTAAAACAAAAGGAAAATTAATGGTTTCAATTTGAAGTGAAATGTTTAAGCTCTTTGAAAATATTAAATCTTCCAAATGCAACATTTGTGTTATGGATCATCTGATCGTGCAAATGGTAAAAGTAATGTGTTTGCTTATAAATACAGTAGACGCAAACCATTATGTTTTTGGAATCAGCCGTATATTGAGCTCCATTTTCATAGGACTGATACAATTATAAAAAAAATAGGATAATTCTTTAAATGTGCTTAGTAGTGAAATAACAAGCAATAATATTGCCACCCAACTTTTTAGATGCTTAATTACATGTCTGATTTCCGGCGGTGTTTAGGTACATTAGGTACCTTCATAATTTATACGTTCGATTTTAGTGTTTATTTAATGTTTTTTCTTTCTGTAAAAACTGTCTTATTCAAATAAACAAATAAAAAAATAAAAAATTAATCGGGCTCGAATTTTCAGGGTATTTGATAGAACGAAAAACGTCTTCCATGACTGTGTTGTAACGATAGGTATTGCCATCTGTGGACCCACTGTGATTTCAGTTCCTTGGCCGACTATAACCAGAAATAGACGAAAGAAAGTGAAATACGTTGGTGTTACTAAGTTTATTTATATTAAGTATCAAGAAAATTCATACAAATGATTACAAACCAGATTTATTACTTTTCAAATATAAGAAATAAAATCTTTGTAAACAAATTCGATAACGGTAACTGACGCTTATTGTATTCGTTAGTCTTTATTTATGAGATTTTTATTTGTATTATTCATTTTAGAGCTTTATTTTGCTAACCACGTATACAATTATTTTTGTCGGTACGTGATACTCTCAGTTTTGTTGGTTTTATTTTCATAATTTTCTTTTATTATTTCTATAAAATTCATAAACGGGAGACAAACATCCTGTTCTAGTATACTTGCTACATTTATAAAATGGGTAATAATGTATAGGTTTGTCGAAACATTCACATTTATTAATGAGTGAAAACAACTTGCGTTGTACTATTCCTTCTACTCTATTTCTTCTAATATTCCTTCTACTCATAAATCTCAATGTGGTAGTGGATTTTTTTTAATTCTGTGATAAATCTCATTTACAAAATTGAAAGAATTTTTTCGATATCTTAAAAAATGGCCGAGTTACAGATGTTCAAATTTTTATACCGTGTGACGTCATAAGTCCCAGACGACAAAGCGAGACTCGACCGCATAGCGGGCCATTATTACTGAGTAGGGTTTCAGTATGTCAATGTCCTGATTTTCGTTAAAATATCAATACTTTGGATATAAAAGCCAGCTACAAATATTGTGCCCTGCCTATGTAGAAGAGTACCTACTACAGAATAAGCGATTGTACTAAACTTATCAAAATTATTGCAAAATCCGTCAGTTTGTTTACTTAAAATTAATGTTTTAAAAATACTGTTTTTTAAAAATATTTTATTTTGTGTATTTTTTTCAACTCTTTTTACATGGTTGATTACATTTTTATGTCAATAGTCAAAAAAATAGATATTATAATCTATATAAATAAAAATTAAAATGTTCGTTTGTAAAAAATCGATAATCTTTGAAAGTTCTTCACCGATTGCTTTGAAATTTTGGGTCAATGTCGCATTTGACTACGAGGATGTTCTTGTAATTTGTTTTCATACACCTACTATTCATTTATATAAATAAAAATGTAAAATTTCGATTGTCCAAAATCATAAATCTCCTAAAGTTTTTTTTGACACAACGTTGCATACGAATTCACACAAATTATTTGAAAAAAAGGCGCAGGTACCTACCCTTTCAATATTGACAAATATTTAGATAATTTTTTTATCAAATTTAAATTTTAGATAACATTCGGTTGTCTTTGCTTAAATAAAACGTTTGAACTGATGATAAAGTGCAGACAATCGTATCGTCATATCTATATCTATAAAACTCAATGTTTGTCTGTTTTCTAAACAAATCTACAGCGTTTGTCCGATTAGGCTCAAATTTTGCATACTTATGCTTTAGGACATTTCTCCCTTCCATTCTACCCCTTCCTTTTACCCTTTCCCCTACCCCTAATATATTTTTATTGCAAATCTGTACCGTTCAACCGATCGGACTCAAAATATGCAAACTTATTCTTTGGAACTGACAGGTAACGAAGGCGACTTTTCCCTCTCCCCTTTATCCCACCCACAAACCTGTTATATTTTCTGTGACAATCTACACCGTATGACCGATCTGACCCAGATTGTGCATACTTATTCTTTAAGACCCGGCGGGTAATAAAGACAACTTTTCCCCCTCCCTTCTTACCCCACCCCCACACCTGATATATTTTTTGTACAAATCTATAACGTTTGCCGATCTGATCCACATTTTGTATTCTTATTCTTTAGGTCACGGCGGAATACATAGGTCGCAATTCCTTCTTGGACATCCATCCACCCCAGCCTAGATTAAATGGATCCTTTTTTTATTAGAGACTTTGCGAAACAATGAAACCTTTGTGTCTCCTCACAAACTTATTTTTAAATAAATCCTTAACATGAGCAACGCCGGTACGAACAGCTATCTAT
Source organism: Agrypnia vestita (assembly GCA_016648135.1). Lineage (NCBI taxonomy): Eukaryota > Metazoa > Arthropoda > Insecta > Trichoptera > Phryganeidae > Agrypnia > Agrypnia vestita. The sequence goes on from JADDOH010015272.1 coordinate 34,584, forward strand.
ACCTATAAAACTCAAAGTCTGTCTGTCTGTCTGTTCTCTATACAAATCCACACTGTTTGTCCGATTCGATTAAAATTTTGTATACTTATGTCACGTATGTCACGACATATTTTCGATGCAAATCTGTACCGTTTGACCGATCGCACTCAAAATTTGGAAACCTATTCTTAAGGACCCGGTGGGTAACATATTCGACATTTCCCCATTATTCTTTCGAGCCTTCCTCTCCCTTGATATATTTTCGATGCAAATCTGTACCGTTTGACCGATCGGACTCAAAATTTGGAAACATATTCTTAAGGACTCAGCTGGTAACATATGCGACATTTCCTCTCTATTATTTCAACCCTTCCCCTCCGCTGATATATTTTCGATGCAAATCTGTACCGTTTGACCGATAGGACTCAAAATTTGGAAACTTATTCTCAAAGACACGGCGGGTAACTTATGCGACATTTCCTCCCTATTCTTTTAACCCTTCCCCTCCCTTGATATATTTTCGATGCAAATCTGTACAGTTTGACCGATTGGACTCAAAATTTGGAAACTTATTCTTAAGGACTCGGCGGGTAACATATGTGACATTTTCCCCCTATTATTTCACCCCTTCTCTTTCCCTGATATATTTTTAATGCAAATCTGTACCGTTCGACCGATCGGACTCAAAATTTGCAAAATTATTCTTTAGAACTCGGCGATCAACATTAGTGACATTTCTCTCTGTTCTTTTACCCTTTCCCCTCCCCCTGATATATTTTCGATGAAATCTATACCGTTCGATTCGAACCTTTGTTTACTGTGTTCTATGTGAACTATGTAGTCTGAGAACGTGTTATGTGTTTTCCACATTTTACTATAATATGTACTATTATATGTACGTATATAATGTATACTATAAAAAAACGAACATATTTCATAATATATAAATTAAAAAATAGTAAGAGACACGGTAAAGTACATAATTTTCATGCTTTGGGATCTCAAGTTTGATGTGCTCAGGAGTGTCACTTCATGTCAGTATTTAAAAGTAGAGAGTTTTTAAAAATTACTCTGTACGTAATTTCAAGGTTATGTTTGTAAAGTTTGGGACTGTTATATTGACTGACGATACTTTGAAAGTTTGAAATTGACTGACTACTTACTTTGAAAGTTTCACTCCACGAATTTCGGCTATCATGAAGCTAAAAAACTCGGCAACCATGCAAGCATACACTTTTGGGAGATTGTTAGAATGTCCTCTTACAAATCTTTCTTCCATTGTCACTAAACAATTACTTTTACTATGAACAAAAATACTCGTCGCCGGAGGAACGTTAAACTTCGTACTAACACTAATATTACCAGTACTAGCCGGTACCGGCTTGCAGCGGACAAGATCCCATAGGACTTGTGACGTCATCCTAACTTTGAACGTCAATATTTCCGAAAGTGTTACATATTTCGGAAAAATTAAAAAAGCATGGTAATGGTATCTTATTTTTAACATACTGCAAAAGCTCATTCCTGACATGCTCCACTATCTCATTGCTAATGTTGGCTGTGTCGAATAATTATGAAGATAAATGAGAATTTATTCATTTTATAAATATACACAATGTCAGCTTGTAATATTACTATTAGGAAATAAAGTAGATAAAAAAAAGAGAAGAGTAGCTTGTTGGTCTTGTGGTTAGGACTCTCGCCTCGTGATCCAAAGGTCGCGGGTTCGATTCTCACTCCAGACCATCAAGTTAGTCCTATTTTCACAGCACAAGCGTTTAGCTTAGTTAGAAAATAGTAAGAATATTGATGTGAGACGTATTCCGTGGTCGCATCTCTATTTAAAAAAAAGATAGAAGAGATTCTCAGCATAGCAAAATTATTCTTATTCGAGTTTGTCAACAAAATGGACGGGACGTAAGAGTGAATGATTTATAATTTTGCACTTAAGCTCTAAGTTGACCACGATGCAAGATCACGGTCAACCGACATCAACGTCCACGCAGCAGCTATCACCGACCGTGAAGCGGCTACCATGCCTTCAGCAAGCAGAAACCGCATACTGGCCACCACTGGCTGCGAATCTCCCACCACAGCCGCCCGTTGAGCCGGTAATTGGCATCTACCATCGGTGACAGTCAATTGTACATAACAATGGCCGCGCAACGGTCACTACCAGCCGCGTCCACCATAGCCAACCACACTGTCAAGCGGCAAGCAAATATTAGCTGCGCAGGGCCTAGCAGCACTGCGATAGCTGATTGCTTCATTTTGTTACTTAAGCTTTCAAAATTAATAAAATCACGACTGTATATAGCATTTATTACAGCAGTGCTTCCATATGTACGCATCTGAGACATAAGTACTGACGAAGAACTGTAAGAAGAATGAGTGTGCCTGGATGTTTTCGAAAGGATCATTTGTACTGATTTTAGAAATTAATTTTGAAATATTATCAATATGAAATATGTTCAGGTATATTTATACGGATGGAATGGAAGACACCCGTCTGGAATGTTTCAGAATTATTATAAATTACTAGAAGGGTTTAGAATACAAAGGATCATAATTAGAACATTCTCCTATATAGAGAGCGACATAACCGCTCGCAGTTCAGTAGAGTGAGACAGTTTTACGATTCCATAGAAACGAATACAGACGATAGAGGCGAGTAATGCGAATTATAAGCGACCAGCAAATTAGATGACGAGGGTACAGTTTGCGCAGTTTCCTCGTCGCGTCGCACGGCATAGCGAGAAAACAGATTTAGCATTAAAACAATGGCAATCTGGCCAACAAGGCGAAAGTGTAGGGCCGATACGGAAGTTTTCGCTCAAAGAATCTGGGGTGGGTCACACTTCACCGCCAAGAGTAAAACGAAGGAGAATGAGGAAAATACTCGGGAAGCTGAGACCCGCTGGGATGATATTCTCGGTTTACACGGAAACTCAAGCCATCCCATACCCACGCTGCACACGCGAGTTTTGCCATTTTGCATAACCCAACAATACTCAACCCAAATTCCCCGCCTTCATTTCGGTTTAACTTCGTTCCGGCATATTTAAATATAAAGCCTTATAGAGTAACCCCGTGAATTTGATCTCACATTGTTTAGGCGCACTGCAAATTGATACGACGTGAAGGAAGATGCAAAGAAGCTCCCGCCCCGCCAGAGCCCTTTCACCCCATCCGAGTTCGCGGGCAAACTTTTTGAATTAGACGCTAAAAACTTTTCTCATCCCGAGATTACCGTCAAGTGTTTACTATAAAATTATAAATACATTTTTTAAAGTTTCCGCGCAATTTCATTTATATTTGTGTCCCTGAAAAGTTTTTACAGTAGGGGAGAAAGAATTCAATTTGGCATACGGATTTGTCGATTCACTTTCGCGCGAAGCGTGCACGCCCGTCGAACCATAATGCCGCGTTTACGTATGGGTAAGCGGAGAAGGTAAACCGCTGTAATTTCTCGTCTTCACACTTCACCTAGCTTTTTCTATACCCGTTCACTTTATAATACACACACGCGTTTGTCGATTCTTTATGGTTCGAAAATTAACCATTTTTAGAATATTAAAGAGTTAACGTTATTATTACGGTCGTTAGCCATATTTAACTGTAAATGGTTACGGATATTTTATACGAACCGTACGCTTTTCCGAGAGACAATTCTCAACGTTTCGTTGAAGTCATATTCAACGTCATCAGGAGAACGACCTGTACTCGCGGAGGTACTTATAGGGCGTACTGAGTTATCAGTTATTATTACGAAAATTGTTTTTGTGAATTGCAACTAAAAATCTTAAATAAAACACACCAACGCAGTTCAACGAATCCGACGCAATTTATAGCGAGGCAATCACGGAACTTATAAATAGTTTACTTTTACGTTTAGTTGTCACGTTAAATTATTAATTGACTGATCTAACATGTTTTAATAAACCTTCTGTTAACATTGAACTAAATTGTCAAGTGATCCAAAATTGCAATATTTATAATAAAAAGTAAACAAAATTACGTAATAACCGTCCGATCACAATTTCACCAGAATTAATTCGAATTCACTTTTAGGAATGGTTGCACTTGGCCACTACGCACGATCTTCGCTCTGCCAAGTACGTGCGGCGTCGCGCGCCAGGTTACCAGCGAAGTCACGTGAGTACCGAGGGCGCCGTTCCATAGCTGCCACATTGCCCATCACCGTTGATGTAGCGGAGACTCTCATCCGTATTCTGAAAATAACAATGTCTGGATCTTTAAGATCTTTATCCCAACACTTAATAGACGATAATAAAAATTAAAAATGTCCAGAGCGGATTTTGGAATTCTACGGCTCAAATACACTGTATTAAAAGATGATATAAGAAAGATTGTTTCTTACAAACGTATTAATTTCTTCATCCACAGCGTCCAGATGAAATATCATGGCTAAACTTGTCGAAACCGCGTTCGGCGTTACCGCGTATTCAAATCTTCACATCTTGATTTTTGACAGATAACAATTTACATCTTTCTCCCTCCCTCTATATCTATCTCATGTAGAAACTTACAGAAACAAACACCGACGTAAAGCTATGTCTCGTTTATTTTTAATTTTTATTATCGTCTATTAAGTGTTGGGATAAAGATCTTAAAGATCCAGACATATCTGTCAAAAAATGTCAAGATGGGAAGATTTGAATACGCGGTAACGCCGAACGCGGTTTCGACAAGTTTAGCCATGAAATTTCATCTGGACGCTATGGATGAAGAAATTAATACGTTTGTAAGAAACAATCTTTCTTATATCATCTTTTAATACAGCGTATTTGAGCCGTAGAATTACAAAATCCGCTCTGGACATTTTTAATTTTTATTATCGTCTATTAAGTGTTGGGATAAAGATCTTAAAGATCTAGACATTGTTATTTTCAGAATCGGGCCGTCTGTGTGCTATGTTCAAGTTTGTGGAGAGTCCTTTTCAAATTATTGAATAGCAAATTTAAGCAACTAGGTTGATCGACGCCTCGGTTTATTCATTTTAATTTATTCTATGATAATTTATAAACGAGGCTTAATGCATTATGGTTTAATCTAAAGAATATTTATCGGGAGATACCGACAGTGTCCACAATTGAAGAGTCTAATTCGTGAACGTGCTGTTCCTGTACCACGTGCAGATTTCTATGTCCGTATTATTTATTCAACATTTCGTATAATTAGGTACTAATTTGTATTGACACCTTCGCGCAATTGTCGACTAGATGTTCTTTGTATTGTAACGCCTTCATCGTCGAATTATTTCATGGGACTAAACGAACCTCGCTTCGCAAAATACCTACATGTCGATTCTGCAAAAATTATTTTTTTGTTTGACTCATCTCAAATCTTAGAATTTGCTATATTTTCAAATAATGTTAAAAAAATTGAATTTTCATTTCAAACAAAGCGTATATTAAAGATTTTTTTTTTCAATACTATCCGAAAATAAAGAGGATGGTTTAATATTAGGCATATTAAACCAAAACTCGAAAATATGCGATAAATAAATATCTTAAGATATATCATATATAATCACACATCATAACACAATTTTAAAAGTATTAATATCTATAACCATTAATATATGAATGCTTCCCTCATGTTTGAACTTAACGTTAAATAAGTAAAATTACTTTTAATTAAAAGAGTATAAATGAAAAAAAAAATTAAATAATTTAATTTAATTGTTGTGTGAATAACGGCAATATGAAATCTAAAACATGCATGTTTCAGTTTCGTTGTAATCAACTTTATGTTTATATATATATACATTATAATATATATACACATACACACACATATATAACAATATTGTGATGTTCTTGCGTGCGTAGGCAATATAACTCGGCCTACGCACTTGGGAATAATCGGGTTCTTCTGGTAATACTCGTTACGTAGGTAATAACATATATTGGAGACACTACTTTATAATACAATATGTACAACTGATTCGGACCCCGGTGAATCTCGTTCTGCCCGGTGCGGCGCAACAGCACGGGCGCCATTCACTCGTCTCGCTCGCACGCTTGCCTCTCCCTCATCCAAGCGTCCGCACATTCGTCACAAATATATATATATACATATATTGAGGTAAAAGTGTAGAATGTAATCATAATATAGCTACAGCAAATAAATATATTGTTATCCTCTCTGTTAAAATATACGTGACATTCTTATATTATATTGTATGGGTAAAGTTTTTATGAGAAATGTCAAGACATCTTTCAAATGTCAATCTTTCTATCATTGTAGCGAAAATATTGGATTTAATTTATTATTTGGACACTTCCATGTGTTTTTTTTTAAGTTTATAGAATTTTAAAATGAAACAAAACACTAAAAATCGTGGTATCGGCGTTACTGCAAAGATCATTTTATGCTATTAGTGCTTAAATTAAGGTTGTGTTTTTAGAAGTTTGTTTTAAATATTTGCAATATTTTTTCCAGCGATTTGCGCTCAGTTTGGTTTGCCATTTCACCATGAACAGACTTACGCCAGGATAACGCTGCAATGTGCGCAAATTTATTCCAAAAATCATGGTATATTAATCATATTAAGCACTAATGGCATCGAGGTTAAATATTGAAAAGCTGTCTGTTTTTTCAAAAGTTAGTTCAACTTCAACAATTTATTTAGTTTGCTTTGTGTTTAACAATGCTATGGCCTGACACGGTTCTGTTTACCCTTTCAGTCATGATGATTAAAATGAATCAGGCCTCGAGAAGCCTTCAAGATGACGGTTCCAATGTTTCATGTGACGAGATGAGAGGTGGGGGCTGTCACGGAAGATACTCTTGCAGCATCACACGCATGGTATTCGATTGATGCTTTGACAACTAAATAAATCTCTACTATTGTAAATTATTTAAAATAGAGACCTAATAGACTACTCGTGCAATCCTTCTTCATTTATTTTATTTTATTTATTTATTTATTTAAAAATCCTTGTTTACAAATAAGATACTTAATACTAATTTAACAATAAAACATAAGATAAAACATAAGATAATTTACACATTTTTTTGTTTTGTTTAATTTGTGGATTATGCCACTCTACTAGGCTACGCCTGTCCCAGAGTGGCGTTATAGCACACAATTATAATATTTTTTCGAGTTCGTCAGTAGTATTTATTTTCATAAGGTAGTTATTATGTATCTATAGAGTATCAAGTGGAATGTTAGTGAATTTAAATCAGATTTTTATTTTCTGCACGTCTCCCACTATTTCAAATAAATCTGTCTAGTTGAAAATTAAAAGGATTTCATTTCAGGATATGCAGGGTGTTCATAGCTAGTAGCGAAAACATTACAGGTGGGTTTCTGCCTTGATTATGTGTCGAAAATATTCAAGTAAGCATGACTTAATATCAATAGTTATGGAGATATGCAATATCGAAATGCATTTTTTTTTTCAATATTTCTGACTTTTTCTTAGAAAAAAGTTGAACTAATAATATACAGTAACCTATATCGATTATAAAAATTCATTCGCTTCAATACAACTCAAATAAAATGACAAAAACCTTGTAAAAATCCTTTTTTCAATTTTTGCGAGTGTTTTATCATTTTATTCATCTTGATTTAAAGCGAATGATTTTTTTAATAATTGTTATAATTTACTGTAATTATAGTTCAACTTTTTGCAGAACATAAGTAAAATTTTTGTAAATAGCTAGGAGATACCCTGTACATACAATTTATATATTAAATAACGCTGTTCCTTTAAATTTATTTAGCCCCTTTTAATTAATATTTATGTAACAGTGGGTTAAAAGAACAAATAAAATTAAAATATTTTTAAGAGCAGTAAGCAGCAGTAGAGCATTTTTGAAAGTAAGTTAACGGACAGATTTTACAATAATTTTAATAAACTAAAGATAATCGTTTATTTTGTAATATTATTGAAAAAAAAGACATGTCACATGTCCATACAGTTATACTTACATAGTCCAACAAATCCACATAGTTCCTACAAAGTGGAGCAATTTATTAAATAATTTAATTTGTTTCATTTAAAGAAGATATCCGTATTAAAATATATGGAACCTGATGAATAAATTAGAATTTGATACCTTTCCAGACGAAAATGTGATACAAAATGCAAGTGAAAATACGAGAAAAAGTATAGAATATTACTCACATTGCCAGACGATTGCCTTAATATTTTAATATATTAAAATCTAAAGTAGAGTTAAAACGTTCATCTTCTTCTTCTTATTAATTAAAATCACAAGCTACATTTGTAGGTTTGGAGGTATGTCGGTTTATATGTCACGCTTTTTCGTGTCACGTAGTGGATTTGCTAATAAGTCGGCGAAGCGACGTGCCAAAAATGTTTTGTTATTTTTTGGGGATAGCTGGAAAATTGACAATTTTTTTAAATATGTTTATAACCTTCTTCCTCTTTTTCTCAGCCTCCGACTACTGTTTTTATAAAAAACTTATTAAAAAGATATTAATTACACTTCTCTGTGTTTTCTCGGCGGATATTGATGCAAAAAAATTTACAAAGACACATACATATATATATATATGTATGTGTCTTTGTAAATTATGTATATATAGATAGACTAGAGATATATATATATAACTATACAGAATATAATATATATAGTATATATAGATAGTATAGAGATATATACATAGATATATACTAGATATATCTAGATATATAATAGATATTAGTTTGTTTTACAAATATATATATATATATATATATATAATATAGTAGATATATATATAATATATATATATACATATATATAAACCGATATATAGTATATGTATATATTATATATAGTATCTAATATAGATTATATATATATAATATATATAGTATTATATATATATATATCATATATATATATATATATTAAGGGAGTAACGTATAAAAAGTGGACATCATATCCGCATACTGCACGCGAGACCGCTAATAACTTTGCGAGATTTTGTCCAAATTTTAAAATTTTTACAAATCAAAAATTCCTCACCTGTTCCGGAACTTTATTAAGTATTTTGAAAATTTTCGCCAGTCGTCCCTGCTCGAGACGAGCGAAAGAGAAAAAAATGATAAAATGTAAAAAAAGACTTTTTTCATTTGCAATCGCGCGATATTTCTTTATCGAATTTCGTAAAAATTTAAAAATTCTAAAAATCCACCGTCGGCCCTTCTCACTTTCAACCCCTGGGATTTTTCATATCTTTCTCTATTTTTAAAAACATTTTTTTAATGTTTTTTATGTCGCGGTTATGATGCAAAATTATATCGATTGTATTTTTTAAAATAAGGTTATAAAAAAATTAATAGATGTCTCATTAGTACTGCAAAATTGGAAAAAAATATTTTATTAGTTAAATTGCTTCAACATCATTCTTAGGTAAGGTTAGGTTGGGTTAGGTTAGGTTAGGTTAGGTTAGGTCAGGTTAGGTTAGGTTAGGTTAGGTTGGGTTGGGTTGGGTTAGGTTAGGTTAGGTTAGGTTAGGTTGGGTTGGGTTAGGTTAGGTTAGGTTAGGTTAGGTTAGGTTAGGTTAGGTTAGGTTGTGGTTTTTGGGTTTTTCATGGATATCTCCGCGAAACGATGTCCGATTTCGAAAATTGAAAAAGTTCGAGACAGGCTCAGCCCGTCCGGGCCTTTTTACGATAGACGCTGCGCGGCAAAGCTGCGCAGTGACCGTAGCCACCCGTCGCCCGCGCAGCCACCCGTCGCAGGTTAGGTTGGGTTGGGTTAGGTTAGGTTAGGTTAGGTTAGGTTAGGTTAGGTTGTGGTTTTTGGGTTTTTCATGGATATCTCCGCGAAACGATGTCCGATTTCGAAAATTGAAAAAGTTCGAGACAGGCTCAGCCCGTCCGGGCCTTTTTATGATAGACGCTGCGCGGCAAAGCTGCGCAGTGACCGTAGCCACCCGTCGCCCGCGCAGCGGGCGATCCGACGGCAGAGCGGGCGTTTCGACGGAAGAATGTGCCGCTGTCTGTGCCATCCATTTGGAGCTCGGCGCGCAGCTTCTCCTCTCAACCGTTTTTTCGAACATTAAGTCACTTTGACGTAACTTGAGCGTTTGTCATCCGATTTGAAGTTCGATATACCACAGATAGCAGAATACACACCACACACCTGCGGGTATGCAACCTAGTATTTATTAAATTCACAAATTATGGAGTAATGGTGACAAAGCAGTATAAATGTTGTAAAATAAATCCAATTTCCAAAATGTACAAATTATTAATTTTCCGATAATTCGAATAATTTTTGCATGGCGCGTAAGTAGAATACTCAAAATCAGAAATATTTTATATCGTGATCAATGTAAATTTCTGAATTTAATGACGTAACGAAACTGTTGAAACCGAACTAATTACAGAGTTGAGAGAAATGGATGTCTATTAGAATTTTTTTAATATTGTATTTTGTTTTCGTGTCCATTTAATCCTTTATCCCTTAAATAGACTTCAGGAACAACATTATAGTCCACGTCATGTTTAAACCTGATGCATATTTTTTTTGTTTGAAATATATGGTTGGGCAGTGGAAGCAAACAATGGCAGAATGAGACGATGGAGGAGTTTTATAAAAAAAAAATATATAAAAAAGAAAATATTGCGCAGCACAATTCCTAGTTTTATTATTAGCCAATCATCATAAGCATATCAACGCTTCCTGTTGTTCTCAATTTTTTGCCTCCATTGATTTATATTTCACGCCCCTTCTATCTATTCCTAGATTTCTAAGACAAATATAATTATATAATAAGTCTTTAGATTGTCACTCCTCCTTAACTTTGGACTTCTCAAGCTTCTGCGTTCTGTTGGCCTTGTGTCAATTGGCATCGTAAAGTGAATTAATATAATATTTCTACATATTAAATAATATTTAATGTATTTTAAGGTACCTAATCTATAAACATCAATTCTTTAAAAAAACGTGCAATTTGATTAATTTTTGAAGCTGGCGATAGAAAACAACGCAATATTCGATGTGTTTTAAACGCAATCATATTATAGATGTTCGCATAATTAATAAAGAGACAAAAAATATCTTATTATAGTATGTAGACATAGGTACAAAAATATCTGCTTGAAATTTTATTACAAATAATTTTTGCTTTTAGATATCTGTAGGTACAACCACGTTTAGCACGGCGTGTATGGTACGCAAGAAAACCGATACTTTGCCGATTATACTTGGAGCTACATTGTTAAGAATGTTACGGGGGGTTCAAGTACGTTACTAGTGTTCAAGTTTTTTTTTATTGAACTGCAATAAAGTCTGCCGCTTCCACGGGCAGGTGTGAGGGAGCAGCACTATGCCAGGGCCACATTCAGGGTGCGATAAACCATCGTGGAAGAGTATTGGCTATGTAATCCAAAGCTATTAATATCAGTGATGATGGGTTTAGGAGCTTTTTAATTAAAATTCTGATAGACGAATTTTTAATTGAATTTATTAACCAGAGCGGACATAATAAAATTGGTATAATTTTGTTAAAATGCTTCTAAAATATGCGAACATGTTTGATGAACTAATTGTCTTATCATCACGTCGTTTCCCCTCTAATGCCCTTATAGATACCGCTCCTTTCAATACTCGCTTTGTATAACCATCGAAACGAATTTTCTTAATTCTATGCTATCTATTGGCTTTGCACTATCAAATAAAAATCGCCATTATTGCCAGATATTATATTCAAATAGGTCGCCCTGTATTTTCGGCAACTGGATAGTGGCGGTTTTTCTTTCGAATCTATTATGGACTAATATCCTTACATAGCTAATCTATATAAATAAAAATATAGATGTTCGTTTATACAAAATCAATAATCTCTGAAAGTTCTTCACCGATTGCTTTGCAATTTTGGCACAACGTTGCATTCGATTAAGAGGATGTCTTTGCATACCTAATTTGTTTCCATATACCTACTATTAATTTATATAAATAAAAATGTAAATTTTAGATTGCCCAAAACCATAATCTCCTAAAGTTCTTTTTGACACAACGTTGCATTCGAATTCGCACGAATTATTTGAAAAAAAGGGGCAGGTACCCTATCCTTTCAATATTGATAAATATTTAGATAAAACATTTTTCAAATTCAAATTTTTCGATAACATTCTGTTGTCTTTGCTTAAGGGGTTACGTGTAGTCAGGATTTTTAAAAAATCGAAAAATTTTTTTTGGTATTTTCTTAAAGCAAAATGTTTTATAAATATTGTGTGAAAATATCAACTCGATCCGGTTATCAGTTTTAAAGATATCCAACGATAACTGTAGAGCCCTCTGCTGCCGCCCGTACTGACACGCGGACGGTACTAGAGCCGGCCGGGCTGACAAACGGGGCGACTGCTACAGAACGCGGTTTTTACCTGATTAATTCTAAGAATAATGTATGAAATTTCTTTTATACTTCTACTTTTAGACATAAGACCCTTTAGGCTAACTGAAATTGATTTAGTGTTAGTACTTCAATGGCATTGAAACCCAGCAGTCGATAAGTAGTTGTGCGTGTATTATAATCATTTCCAAAAATTTATAATGAGACGTCATGAAGGTATGCAAGGAATATTAATGATTTCTAATGCATAGGATTAAATTATGGACACCGGTATGCTGAAAAACTCGATATAGAGCGCATAAAGATTGCTGACCAACGTGCAAATCAGGTCACTCGAGAAGGCAAAATGAGACGTAGATAAAAAAAAATCGACATCATGGAGACTTACACATCGGCAGAAGATGTATTATATGTACCAAAAATAGACGACTCTACGTAAGTAATTTTTAAAATTGTATTTGTATTAATTATTTATGCATAAAACTTTAAACACGTTTTTCTCAAAATAACGTTTTCAAAAGCGGTGTCCACGATATTTTAAAAACTACTGGACAGATTTAAATGAAATTTAAATATCATATTTTAGGCATTAAAAACTTGTGCTTAATCGAAGGATTTTTTTATTTGACAAACTTTTTTTTTATAAATAATAAATGAGTGATTTTTTCCTTCAAAATTCATAATTAAACTTTCAAAGACCGCCATTTTGCTAAATTTGAAAAAAAATAAAAAATCTTCGATTAAGCACAAGATAAACTATTAAACTACTAATTTATTTTTGTTTCATTAAATTTAGATAAACCACTAAGAAGTACTGATGGACACCGCGAGGCACTACTTGCAAAACAGGGGTCAAGAATCGAGATTCTATAGTGGTCCAGTATTAATAATTTTATTTGAAATTTTCGCTATAGTTACTTAAAATATAGTGTAAAACGTTGGTATTATGTATTGAATCAAAACATTAAACAACCGTTCAAAAAATTTTTTTTAAAAGTCTATTTTTTGTGCCTCTGACTACACGTAACCCCTTAAATAAAGCGATTGAACCGATGAGAAAGTGCAGTCAATCGAATCTTGATATCTATATGTCTGTCTGTCTGTCTGTTCTCTATACAAATCTTCACCATTTGTCCGATTCGGCTCAAATTTTGCATAATTATGCTTTAGGACATTCCCTTCCCCATTCCATCCCTTTCCCTCCCCCTGATATATTTTCAGTGTAAATCTGTACCGTTCGACCGATCGAATTCAAAATTTGGAAACTTATTTTTAAGGATCCGGCGGGTAATATAAGATCATTTCCCCCTACACTTTTATCCCTTCCCCTCCCCCTGATATATTTACAATGCAAATCTGTACTGTTCGACCGATCGGACTCAAAATTTGGAAACTTATTCTTTAGGAAATGGCAGGTAACGAAGGCGATTTTTCCCCCTCCCCTGTTACATTTTCTGTACAAATCTACACCGTATGACCGATCTGACCCAGATTTTGCATACTTATTTTCAAGACCCGGCGGGTAATAAAGACAACATTTCCCCCTCCCTTCTTCCCCACACCTGATATATTTTTTGTACAAATCTACAACGTTTGCCGATCTGATACAAATTTTGCATTCTTATTCTTTAGGTCACGGCGGAATACAAAGATCACAATTCCTTCCTGGATATCCCATCCATCCCAGCCTTTTAATGGATCCTTTTTTATTAGAGACTGCGAAACAATGAAACCTTTGTGTCCCCTAACAAACTTATATTGAACTAATTCTTAACCCGAGCAACGACGGGTATGAAGAGCATATATAAAAATGTAAATATTCGTTTGTTCAAAATCTTAAATCTCAGAAAGTTCTTCACGGATTGACTTTGACACAATGCTGCATTCGAATACGCGCATGTTTTTATATACCTACTTTTATATAGATGTCACATCTGTGACAGGTAAAAAGATGTTTTTTTTGAAAACTCACAAGCATTGTATAAATAAACATATTAGAAACGTGTGCTTTCTCTTTTCATTCTTTTCCATTTGACAAGACTGAGCCACAGTAACGCGTGGCCGGGTACAGTTATCTATTAATATATGTAAAGAATGAATCGAATATAGAATAAAATAATATTATTCTTTATCGAAAGGTATGTATATAGATAAAAATATTATTTGAAAAATTTATTTCCATAGGTATATTTCATTTATTATGTTTTAGTCAACATTAATAATGAGTAGGAATATTTTACGCATTTTCAAAGTGTTGGATTTCATTTTAAAAATTAAAAATGGTTACGATCAATACACCTAGTGTTGTATTGATCAACTTGAAAAAGATTGTCTTGAGTATTTTTAGAGGCATAGAACTTGAATGGAATAAAATACATAAAAATCATGGTAATGGCCACGGTATTGGCTTTATTGGAAAGATAATATTATGCCATTAGTGTTTAATATGATTAAGATACCAGGATTTTCGGAAAAATTTGCACACATTGCAGCGTTATCCTGGCGTAAGTCTGTTCGTGGTGAAATGACAAACCAAATTGAGCACAAATCGCTGGAAAAAGTGTTGCTAATATTTAAAACAAACTTCTAAAAACACAACCCAAATTTAAATACTAATGGCATAAAATTATCTCTCTAGTTAGGCCTATACTGTGGCTATTACCATGATTTTACGTGCCTATTTTGTTTCATTTTAAATTTCTATAAACTTAAAGAAAACACTTAGAAGTATCCAAATAATTAATTAAAGCCAATATTTTCATTGTAATGACAGAAATATTGATATTTGAAAGATGTCTCATCATTTCTCATAAAAATTTTACGCATATTATAAGAATGTCACGTATAGTTTGTAAAAGTATATTTTAAGGATATTTTTATACCGGCAACAGATAGGATAAAAATATATTTATTAGCCATATTATGATTACCTTCTACACTATATATAACTAATAATTACTACAATATATTAATTAATTAACACATAAAAAATTAGCAAGTGGTTTGGTATAAAATTCTGGCATTTCACTTGTATTACACATACACATCCCAATACCCCATATTTGTTAAATGTGATGTATGCAAATTAATTTTAAATTAATGAATTGTTTACTACGTTCAACGACTAATATCTAAAGCAAAGTAAGGCTTACATTGCCATTCTTTATATTCAAGGAGTATTGAAAGATTGATAAAGTAAAGTTTGATGACCTCCCAAACAAAAGTATTTACATTAGTTAGAACTTCTTCGGATACTTCGATCTTACGCTTATAAAAACGCTTCAAATTAAAATCAATCAAAATTTTCTTTATGATCAGTTCCTGACATTTCTAAAGGGAACTTCGGAAGCGGAAGTAGGATTTTTATCGAAAAAAAATAAAGAAGTTGTGAATTCGTAAAAATGTTTTTTTTTTAAATAAATCTAGAAAGAATACATTTTTTTATCTGGAATAAATACTGAATTTTGATAAACAAAGGTTTTAGTGTTTATTCACAGTTATCAAAAGATTTATCCAGCAAGGTAGAAATTGGTTAAAATCTTTCTTCGAATCTGGCACTTAGGCAGGAAGAAATAAGGAACGATTACCCTACATATGATGACATGGCCACCTAAAATGTCTTGGAGAATGAATAGGTCTTTGATGTTTGCCGATAACGATTGCCCTACATATGATGACATGGCCACCTAAAATGTCTTGGAGAATGAATAGGTCTTTGATGTTTGAATTTGAGGTTCTCCCTGCTCTAGAACCTGTAATTCTGTGTATTAAAAAGCCCGTTCAAATGAAAATGGACTTCATTTGAAGCCGGAGAACAAAACGTAGATGAAATTAGTGAACCGCTCGAAAATTCTTTCAACGAATCTTTTTCGTGAAATCCAATCATCAGGTTTTAAATATTGCAGCAATTAGATTTTACATGGGTGTATTTTTAGTCCAGTCTCGAAATTCAATGCAAAGTTGATGCTAGTATCGTCTTAGCAGCAAAACACTTGCGAGTCAACATTCGTTAACTTGCGCGACTTTCTCTTCTCTTTCTAGCTGCCGCGTTATTAACATTTTATTCTATCATAATATTCTGCCAGGAAAATATGTCATTTTGTTTTCATCTCCAAAATATGTGTTTATCTATTCTTCAAAGTTCTAAGTACACCCCTGAAGTTTTTTAATGATATCGATGTGTTTGATGTTTATCAGTACGTTGACAGCAAAATAAAAGAAAACGAATATTTTTATTAACAGTACAATAAAGAATTGGAATACCTATGCTTTTTTATCCCTTTTTCTGGGTCGTAATTTTTTTAAACTATTTGAGTTTAAAAAAATCCCGAGATAACTGATCTACACTGCAAAGATTTACGCGAGTGATGTAAAACTATCTGTCTCCCTAACTTTCACATAACAGCTTTCTTCGATGTACGATATATTTAAGTACGTAAGACACTTGAGTGTTTATTGAATAATGCAGGTACATAGTATGACATACAGAAAAGAAAGAAATGCTACACTGATGCATTTTGTATTTATTCAAGTACACAGTAAATAAAGTGCAAAATTCCTTATTTAAATACTCAATGTCCTGGAGTGCGCGCTGTATTAATGCTGACGTGGTCGAAGCCGAGGAAAGATCGAGAATGCGTCATTTGTGAAGCTGCGAGCGTTAAAGTGCAACAGTTCTTTGACGACATTCATACGAAAAAAACTTAAAAGAAACAAAGATTAAAACAACTAAAAATTTAGATAAGGTTTTCATGCGCTCAGAAATCAAAAATAAAATAATGTGTGTAAAACATAATTTAATTTATTTTGTTTATATATAATGTCAAATGTCTATGATACTATTTATTGTTTATTATCTAATACTTTTAGTATTAGATATTGAAACGTATCAATGGTTAATTTTATTGACTAAATTAGGATTAAATTTTTTACCTGACAAGATTTTACATCGTCATTTAAATATACGCTCCTGGATTCGGCACTGTTCAAGTGGAAGGAAATCCACAACATTGAGAACCGGGATTATATGGCAAAAGCATTCTGATAGAAATATAAGGGACGCTTGATGTAAGTAGTAAATAAAACTTATAAACAATGTGCCGTGTATTTGTTGTACATATATATATATTGAATACAACCTCACAACTCTAACGAAAAACACATTTAATAAACAAAGAACAGATTTTCAGAAAAAATATTTGTTTGCTTTTAAAATTGATAATTTAATAACTCTTATGTTTACATTTCTATTTTACAAAATATTCGTCTTCATAAAACCGTGGAATCTGTTGAGATTTCAATTTGTAAAAGATTAAAAACCTTTATAAATATAATTATAAAATTGTACTTGTACCAACAGTTCTATATAATATTATATTTATTATCTAGAAAGAGATTTTTTTAATCTTGACATATAAATAAAAAAAAAACAATTTTTTCATTGAACAGAAAATTAAATCATTTTTTTTTCTTCTTCTTTATCTCATTTACATCTGTTGTTGCAACACAGGCTACTCAATTGTCAGTGAAATATCCAAATTTATTTTAGTGACAATTAAATAATTACACTCTCAGGAACCTACGTTATACGTAGTTAAGCGGTACATAATTAATGAAATTAAAAATGTATTTACAAAAAAAATATTTAACCTATAATTTTGTATCATAATTAAGCTATAAATTTGGATTTTCTTAAATAAAAAAATGCAATAGCCAAATAACAAATTTCTAATATTCAAAGTACCTATAGTTTTATTTAATAGTATAATTAAAATAAAGGTAATTAATATCAAAGAGACGTAAGCCGAATAGTTTTAAAAATAATAAAGTCACCTACTAATATTTTTTAATTGGATGATAAATAGCCTTTTAGGTTGTTCAACGAATGAGTAAGGTGAGAATATTGTCACGGGTCGTGGCTGTGGGAGGTAAATGAAAACACTTAAACAATTTAAACTTTTAAACGCAAAAAGTCACTGGACACGAATTAAATTGGAACACTATTCTTAAAGTTGTAGTTACTAAATGCTTCTAGAATATTCTACACACTTATTATTACACTGTTCCTTAATTCTCAATATTTTTATTGCTTCAGTTGAAGAGTGAGAACGTTTCTGTGTTTAATTGTTAATACCGTTGGAGCGAGAAGGGTGCACACTCTTCTTATCAAAGTGGTAGGTACCATTCATTTATATTTCTTTCCATTTTCTTTTAACTGATATAATATAAGTATAACAAAAGCAAGTCAAAATGAGCGCAATTAGTAAAGTACATACGAGGTACAAACTTTCGGAAACTCCACCACAATCTGCTGGAGAAGATCAATATGAAAAGTTCATAAAATTTGTGGATAGAAAAATGCATGAATTTAAACAACAGTTATTTGAGAAAATCGAGTATGATACTCTGAATATAAAAATAAATATGGAGAATGAAATGACTGAGATGAAAAAAAGCATCGAATTCATAAGTAAACAGTACGATGATATTTCAAGCAACGTTGATAGTATCCTTCAGTTAAAAAAACTGTTAACTGCTTGGAGGATGCCAATTCAAACAAGGATAACAAAATAAAATATCTTGAACTTCGACTAGCTGAATTAGAGTAGACTAATATTGGTTACAATTGTGTTGAATTCTCTGGAGTTAAAGCTTTAGTGAATGAACCTCCGCTTGAAACTATCAATAGAGTAATAAATGAGATGTACATCGATTTGGAACCACAGAAAATAAAAAGAGTCCTTCGCTATTAAGACAGAATAAAAAAAAATAGGTTCAAGGTTAAATTTCAACATGAAGAATCTCAACAAATAGTTTTGAATAATCGAAAGAAAGCAAGAGAGAAAAATTACTATATTGGTGAAATAATTTCATCATATTACAAAGAACTTCTCTGGAAAACCAAACAGAAAGCAAAAGTAAATATCTGTATACTTTGTTCAAAAATAACAAAACTACTAACTAAAAAAAACTATGATCTATCTTCTAAAATTATTGTAATCAAGCATGTGGACTAGTGATGGGTCCGCTCTGTACTCACTACTACAATGTAGTACTACACTACATTGAAGTGCACACTTCGCACATTTTGATGTGTAGTGCACACTACAAACTACAAACACCAAAGTTATTGAAAGTATAAATTTCAAATAGTACACTTCATTTCAAAACGAACACTACAAAGTACATCATACACTTCAAAGTTACCGAAAGTATGAGAAACACATTTTAAATAGTGTATTTTTTACGTGAAATTTTTGGAAAGTTGATGTAGATATATGAAGAAATCTCTGGAAACTGTAACAACCCCCCCCCATGGTTTGAAAAATTTTTTTGAAAATTTTTTGAAGAAATCTGTCTGGCGACCTTTTTTTTTTTTTTTTAGCTCGCCAAATTTTTATTTGGGAAAAAAATACTTCATTCGCTTCATTTAAAAATTTACTTCACTATTACTTCATTTCATTACTTCACTTCATTATTATTACAATTACTTCATTACATTACTTCACTTCATTAATACTACAATTACTTCATTTCATTACTTCACTTCATTAATACTACAATTACTTCACTTCATTTCGTAGTACTACAATTGCTTCACTTCAAGTAGTTTTTACTACAATTGTAGTGTACACTTTGTAGTCTTCAAACTGGTGAACGTGTGTGTGTTGTAGTCTTCATTTTGAAATGAAGTTTTTCCCTTCGCTAATGTGGACGACTTAAACCTACTAGTTTAAATATATCACTTCAATTTAATTAATTCATTACTCATATGGATAATTTGAATGACCTTGAAATAATTGATAACGACGATAAAATATCAATATTGATGACCCAACATTGTAATGTCAATTTCTTAAAAATTATGAACTCCCTATTTACTACATGAATATAAGATTTTGTATTGTATTGAATGTAAGATTAATAAAACATTTTGATGCCACCCTACCTATCTCGACTCCATACAACAGACATACAAAGACATGGCTCGAAGATGTAGCTAGGATCCCGAGTATTACGGTATGATCGTCTCCCTGTTCCACCATAATAACGTATCTATACCTGATGATGAGAGGGACTGCTCCTCTCGAAACTATAGTTATAATTTAATAGCGCATATTGTGTGTGTATTACAAAGTAAAGTAAAACATATTTTAAAGAGTTTTGTATATATTCGAAATGAGATAGTAGCATCTGTCGAAGAATTATTCCACACACAAACTGTCTGAAATTACAACTATCTAACGAATTCTGCTTAATAGCTATACACAGATCGCCTTTTCAATCGCACATTGATGTATTCCTTGACTACATAAATAAAATACTTTGTTCTGTATTAACACATAACAATGAAGTGATACTATGTGGTGATATAAATGTTAACATTCTGGATACTAATAATTGGAATGCTAATTAATATCTTTCACTTATGACGTATCATGGTTTAAAAACCAATCATTAACTCACCTACTAAAGTATCTAAAAATATTGAAAGCTGTATTGACTATATCATGCTCAAATCTAAACTGGGTGCTAGAGTGCTGTTTTTAGGACTACAATAACAGACCATTTTGCAACTCTATTGAAATATCCTACACTTTTGGTCAAAAAAATTCATCGTAAAGATGAAAAGTTTAAATTAATTTTGGAAGATGATCTTCTAAAAACTGATTTGAAAGATGAAACATGGAATACAGTTTTATCTACGAATAATGTCAATATTGCTACTGATAATTTTATAATGTGTCTAAGTAGATACATAAATCGCTGCACGTCAATGATACACAATACATTACATCAATGATACACAATGTTACCATACGAGAGCCGCCAGACCAACTCGTTTCATCTGCGGAGACGCCTTACTTTGAATAGGTACTAAAACTGACCATTTCTGTTATAGTTTTTTTTTTCGCAACAATGCAGTGACTTCCGCGCATAATAACTCTGAAATGCAGTTATAGTTTTTTTTTCGCAACAATGTAGTGACTTCCGCGCATAATAACTCTGAAATGCAACCACTTAGAGCTGCCAGACCAACTTGTTTCATCTGCGGAGACGCCTTACTTTGAATTGGTACTAAAACTGACCATTTCTGTTATAGTTTTTTTTCTCGCAACAATGCAGTGACTTCCGCGCATAATAACTCTGAAATGCAGTTATAGTTTTTTTTTCGCAACAATGTAGTGACTTCCGCGCATAATAACTCTGAAATGCAACCACTTAGAGCTGCCAGACCAACTTGTTTCATCTGCGGAGACGCCTTACTTTGAATTGGTACTAAAACTGACCAGTTCTGTTATAGTTTTTTTTCTCGCAACAATGCAGTGACTTCCGCGCATAATAACTCTGACTGCAGTTAGAGTTTTTTTTTCGAAACATGCAGGATTCCGCGCATAATAACTCTGGAATGCAACCAATTAGAGATGCCAGACCAATTGTTGATCTGCGGAGAAGCAATATTTGAATAGGTACTTAAAACTGACCATTTATGTTATAGTTTTTTTTTTCGCAAACAATGCAGTGACTTCCGCGCATAATAACTCTGAAATGCAGTTATAGTTTTTTTTTTCGCAACAATGCAGTGACTTCCGCGCATAATAACTCTGAAATGCAGTTATAGTTTTTTTTTCGCAACAATGCAGTGACTTCCGCGCATAATAACTCTGAAATGCAACCACTTAGAGCTGCCAGACCAACTTGTTTCATCTGCGGAGACGCCTTACTTTGAATTGGTACTAAAACTGACCATTTCTGTTATAGTTTTTTTTCTCGCAACAATGCAGTGACTTCCGCGCATAATAACTCTGAAATGCAGTTATAGTTTTTTTTTCGCAACAATGCAGTGACTTCCGCGCATAATAACTCTGAAATGCAACCACTTAGAGCTGCCAGACCAACTTGTTTCATCTGCGGAGACGCCATACTTTGAATAGGTACTAAAACTGACCATTTCTGTTATAGTTTTTTTTTTCGCAACAATGCAGTGACTTCCGCGCATAATAACTCTGAAATGCAGTTATAGTTTTTTTTTTCGCAACAATGCAGTGACTTCCGCGCATAATAACTCTGAAATGCAGTTATAGTTTTTTTTTTCGCAACAATGCAGTGACTTCCGCGCATAATAACTCTGAAATGCAACCACTGAGAGCTGCCAGACCAACTTGTTTCATCTGCGGAGACGCCATACTTTGAATAGGTACTAAAACTGACCATTTCTCTGATCGTTTTTTTTTTGCAACAAAGAAGCCTCTTTTAAGCTCTATAACTCGAAGTTGCAACCACTGAGAGCAGGCAGACCGACATCATTTACCTTAGGAGACTACTATACAAACCATAAAAGTAAATCTAACCATATCCATGATCAAGAATGTTCTTAGGTTTTCACGGCCACTCAGAATCTTCAAGTTTGTGTTTACTGGGGTATTATGCCGTGTTGTTACGACCTTTCGGGCCGACGTTTCGGATCCCATTGCAGGGTCCATCATCAGGGCTGATGTGTTGTCTTGAATGTTGGTGTTGTGGTTAAGTATCGGCTTGCAATACCGTGCCGAAGTCATGATGTGTTGTATTGTGTTGTATGTACGATTCATCTGTTGTCTGATCACTATCTCTGCGGAGTCTGCGACGAGAATAACTTTGAAGCGCCGGATACCAAGATGTTTTTAATTTGAGACCATCATCTCTATTAATGTTTATCGGATGCTTGTAGATTTCTAGTGCTTCCTTGATAAGACGCGCATGGTGACTCTTAGGCTTTCCAAGGATTTTCGGTTCGAATGCAAAATGATGGCCGGTATCCAGAAAATGCTCAGCCAGTGCTGATTTTTCTGGATGACCGAGTTTGCATGCCCGTTTGTGCTCGTTGACCCTTTTGGAAATGGTACGCGCCGTTTGCCCCACGTATACTTTATCGCAGTCTTGACAATCGAGTCTATACACACCGTCTGTTTCTAAGCGATCTCGATCCTTCGCTGATCTCAGCATATCCTTAATTTTGAAGTTGGTACCAAAAACTGTCTTAATGTCTCTTTTCTTGAGAGCTCTGGCAATTCTGTCTGTAACGCTTTGACAAAAGGCAGAAGGGCGATGCCTTTGCACTCAGGTTCTGTATGTTTTTCAGGGCGAACAGACCTCGTACTTATGACGCGTTGTATCTGTCGCTTCTGGTAACCATTGCCTATTCTGGCAATGGCGTATTGGATTATTTTAGAAAGTTAATTAGAAATTTGCAATTAACGTCGCGAGCTAAAAATATATCTGGAAATTCCATACAGAATAAGCTGTCCATTTTATATGATAATAGATTTTTCACTTTATAAATAAGATATGTTCGTATATTTGGACTTAATGGAAAGCGCGAGAAGAAAAGTGAGGAACGATTTACTTTTTTTTAAAGATTAATATTACTTTTGAAGTTTTTGTGTAGCCACCAACTTCCAATGCATTTGGAAACTAATTCTAAAATAACAGATTGTTACTTAGAATGTTATTCGATGCAATTTTGAAATTGATTTAATCTTTTACCGACTAGTGTCGTAGGACTTGCTCTCACGCGACTTGGCGTCTTATCCAGTGGAGATAAAATTACAGCCACGGATAATTCACGAATTTACAACCATTACATTCATTAGCATGTCATCCGCGGGGTATTTCTCGGATTAGCAATTCTAATGATCCGAGGTCCAACGTCCTCCAGCGGCAGAAGAAAACTTTATATTAGATCGAGCGGAACCTGTATAATTCCCAGTCTAACGACAGCAGTTACTTTTCATTCTGCTTCCACGCCACGCAGTCAACGGGAAAAACTTGTTTGTGCAGTCAGACACGCCAAAAATCAAGGTTTGTTACTAATGGCTTTTGAACTGCTTCGGTCTTCGTTTCAGAAAAAAATAACAAGGTGATCCTTTTACAGCGTAATTCTGATTATACCCGCTGATAAAACAGAGATCTTTCCAGCATTGCCGACACATTATAAAATATATTAAAAAGTGGCTATCATGTTGTCAGGCCCGAGAATGATTTTTGATATATTTCGTTAGTTGATGAATAGGATGATCGCAATTACTAGAGAATCCTGATGGTGGCTTCGTGAATGGAAATTGATATAATAGTACAATGAACCGATATTATATTATGTAATATTTCGATCAACATATTCTTCTCCTCATGCTCTGCGACATCAGCCCCATTGATATATTATAAATATATTAATGAACAGTTGAATAAGGTCAGGGAAGCTCAATGAATACATTGTAATTTATAAATTTATCAAAAATGGGAAAGCCCACTGATATCAGTTTTTTTTTACAAAAGACGGCAGGTAATAACAACTACTATTGGATTATCCAAATAACATAATTGTTAACAGGAATCAATAATAACATAAGCATTTACTATATATGCGGTAAGTCTTACCGCTAAAAAAAATTTAATTAAATTAACAAATAATTTTGTACTAGCTATAACCCGTCAAAAAACACATAACTTTAAATTTATATTTCGCCAGCCAGTTAAGTCTGATGGAGATTATATTACATCTCATTATTATTTGAGCCATATGGTAGCGTTAGTGACAAACATAACAGCGGACATTAGTGGAAATTATGAATATTAAAGCGTTACACAGTGCGAATATGCAGACGGGCGAATTTTCTAGAAGACGAATATAAATTAGTGTTAAATAACAGTGCTTCAATTAAGTTTGTGTCCAGTGACTTTGTGAACAATAAAAAATCATTTCATCTCCCACAGCCGCCATTCCGTGACAAAATAATGCGGACAATACCGCTGCCGACTTCTGTTTTATAATTACGTTTATATAGAATTCTGTTTTATAATTACGTCATTTATTGACACATTTCATACTTTCGAATTTTTATTTTTAAATATTAATTAAGGTGTTTTTATTTAAAAAAACTAAGTTTTAATTAGCGAGTAAGGCCTCATATACGGGAATAAATAGAATATACTGTTTAAAAACATCTTTTTATATAAATAAAAAGCGTTTTAAATCAAGAAAAAAAATTCTTACAAAACATTATAACTCTTAAGCCTCAAAATATGGAAATAAACAGAATATTCTGTTTAAAATCATCTCTTTATATAAAAGCGTTTTAAAATCAAGACGAAACGTAAAAATTTCTAGCAAATTTAAAACATTATATATTAATTAATAATGAATATTTCTTAATTTCCTTAGTAAGGATTCTAGATAATGAAATATACTTAATACGTATAAAAAACATACTATGCGTACATATAAATATTCATAAAAAATTAACCCCGCCTAGGACACTAAAAACGATTTTTTGACCGCGGCCTGTCGATTAATGCTTATATTTAATAATTATTGTAAATAATGTCCAGTTTATTCATTTTATATAATACCAAAAGTTATATCTAAGTTATTGCCCTAAACAATGCAGTCTAGAGTATACATTCTGATATAAATGAATAATAAAAACCCACATTTTCGTAAAAAACGCCGAAATATATGCACTTGCAGTGAATATCCAGCCTTAAAATATGAATGAAATTATTTATAATGCATAACTGGTTTCTTATCTCGCTAAGACAAAACAATATATTCAAATGCAAATGTTGTGTACAAACGGCGATTAACTGTGGTGGGTGTTCACGGTTTACGCAATAATAAACAGCGCTATCCAGGAAGGTCGCTCGGGGATGTGCTGCCATGCCCCGTACCCCGCAACTGCAGGTCAGCGATTGCGAATGGAGAGAGTGAGATAGCTATAAATGAGAAGAATAATTGCGCGCTATGCGCATTAATAAAACGGTAGCCGTGGTAACAAAATAACACGTTACGTCACAAGACAATGAAATTATACATATTCATACTTCCTTATTTGAAGGAACATTGTTATTTTGTTATTTCATGTTAGAGAAACAATTGAAAAAATACGAGTGAAAAAATATACAGCAATAAAAATTAATTATCAATGTGACAACAAAGATACAAACAAAAAAATTAATAAAACCTGGATAAAAAAACAAAAGTTACATGTTAGTGTATCTAAATATAATAATTTCGTTGTGTTGAATCCACAGGTAAAAAACGAAATTATACGGCTGGAGAGAGACTCGAACCTCGAACGCGTGGACGGCAGCGCAGCGACTAGACGACATAGCCACCATCACGTCTCCAGAGCCCATCAAAAATATTAATTTACGCCTCCTACGTTTGATTTTGGACAGACTTTTTATTATGTTTAGATAAATAAATAATACTTAAATTATGTTCCGATGATTTTTCACAGATGTAGGGCAATTCAAAAAATAAATTTTTAAAAAAAGTATACAGGTGTCACTTAACAAAAAGACGTGAGTAAAACGTCAATAACTTTTTTCCTAAAGTAAAACATAGAGCAGTATAAGTGTACCATTTTAATATCCTGGAAAAAAATTTAAACTACAGTATTTATATGTACTATATAATCTATACTGTATAATCTACTGTAAAAAAGTAAGTTCGGCCAAAAAATGTCTGCCTCAATCTTCAAAAGAAAGGTGGGCGCTTACAATATTGATAAAGATTACAAAATCGTGTTGTTGATGGAGGGAAAGCGCCCACGTTTTTATTTGGAGAGTAAGGCAAAAAATTTTTGACCGATTTTTTTTTCTTTTTTGTTAGGTACATTTCAATATAAGTGTATATTTTTTCATTTAATATATTTTTTGAATATGTAGTCTTAATCTCAGCATTAAAAATCCGGTAGGAATCCAGTGGCATCTTTTGATGAGCTCATTTACTGATTTTCCATATATAACTTCGATGGATTAATTGATTAATTAGTGATTCATATATTGTCATCAAAATTCAGCTTGATTGGACATTTGGAAGCAGGTGAAATATCGATTATAAGATTATTTCTAAACGAGCAGACAAACAGGTGAAACAAATATAAGCATGATAAAAACTAAGTAAAATGATTAATTTTAAAAATAACTTGTGAAGTTACCCGTGTATATTTTGTGGGATGCAGTTACTGATTAATTGTTCATTTCTTAAAAGAAAAAATTCCTATTGGAATTTTTGCGGGACTTTTATCATTTTATTTAACTTGTATTGAAACAAATGAAATTTTTGTAATCGGTATAGCATACTGTAATTGTAATGAGAGTTCAATATTTTGTAAAAAAAGTCAGAAATATTGAGAAAAAAATGCAAACTTTGATGTTGCATACCTGCATAACTAATGATATTAAGTTATGGTTACTTGAACATTTTAGACTCATAATAATTAAAGCAGGAATCTACCTTCAAAGTATTGTGGACTAGCTCTGTTACACCTTGTATAATACATAAAAGAGAGAAAAATAATCTACCGAAGTTGCCGTTAGAGTAAACCGGCTAGGGAAGGTTTAGAAAGGATTTTTAAAATGTAGTGACGTCTCGTTTCTTGGCAACTGCGTGTGTGATTTGGCCGAAGCTCGCTTGTGCTGCAGAGTCTGCTGGGCTTCCTGCTCTATTATCTTTTGGCCAGAGCGCCGGCCGGCGAGCGCAGATTGCGCGGCCAGATTGCGCGGCCGATCCGCACCGCTGGCTGCACTCGTGTTGCCGAACTGCCCCGTAAATAAATCTTATCACTAATGCTTATGCAACCTTATCTCGTATGAACAATGTCGCTGATTACGACATGGATGCAAAATTATACATCTTGGCTATCATTTTGATCGCTAACAAGATAATTCCTACGTTAATGGTTGATACTCATACCGCGATATATTAGGTCCTTACATATGAAATTGGCGTTTAGTATGGGAGGAACATAAATCCGATTTTTTTTTATTATAATATATTTATTTAATCAAAGTATGTACCATTGCCATCTATGCACTTTTGCCATCTCATAGGTAGTTCATCGATCCCTTTACTAAAAAAACCATTCGGACGGGAATCAATAAAATCTTTGAAGGCGGTTTGGACTGCCCCATCGGAGTTGAATTTTTTCCTTTGCAAGAAGTTATCCAAATTTCGAAAAAAATGGTAATCTGTTGGGGCAAGGTCCGGAGAATACGGTGGATGTCTTAGACATTCCAATTGAAGCTCCTCTAATTTGGTAGCCGTCTGTTTGTTATATAACGTAGCGTTATCATGAAGCAGCAGTGGCCTAGAGCTATTAACCAGCC
>JADDOH010015273.1:0-29084 GCA_016648135.1 Agrypnia vestita
AGGTGTAAGCGGATAGAGCAATGACCCAGACGCATTCGGCAAACCATTGAAGTCTCCCTCTTTCTCAATCTGATCCTGTGAAACCAGGTTCGAGATGGGATAAGTGGCTGAATAGCGGCGTAGTGTCGACCTTTTGACATTTTAGTGAGGTCCCAATGAGACTGCCACTGAATATTGAATATTGAAAAGATCGCTCACTGGAATAGTGGAAAATGTGGCATCCCCCTGTGAGATTGCATTTTTAGCCAGCGAGTCTACCATTTCATTACCAGGGATGCCTACATGACTCGGAATCCAAGCCAATACAATTTCAAATTTATCCAAGGAAAGGTCGTGAATTATACTCCGAATTTCCATGCAGATCTGATCATCAGGGTGCCGAAAGGGGCTGGAATTAATTTTGAGCAGAGAACTTAAGGAATCTGAAAGAATAAGGCA
Source organism: Agrypnia vestita (assembly GCA_016648135.1). NCBI lineage: Eukaryota > Metazoa > Arthropoda > Insecta > Trichoptera > Phryganeidae > Agrypnia > Agrypnia vestita. Next base: position 439 of record JADDOH010015273.1, read on the forward strand.
CTTCTTTGATTGTTTTGGTTTACATGATTTTAGCGCTTCTCGGATTGCCAAGCACTCAGCAGTAAAAATGGATGTCTCTTTAGGGAGTTGAAATATACCTTGGATACCATCATTTGGACAATAAAACGCAGCACCCGTACAGCCGGTTGCCTGGAGTTTGGATCCGTCAGTGAAAATTTGAGTCCAGCCATACCATTCTTTATTTATTATTTCAGAAAATATTCTCTGAGGGTTAGGAGTGAATTTGTCAATTCCCAAGGAAATGACTTTAGGGGAAAAAATGTGATTAGAAAAAGGAAATTTGTAGATAGGGAGAACAGGGTTTGATTGAACTCGAGGGATGAAACTCCCCAATCTGGAGAAGCTTCGAGTCAAAAGAGGAGGAGTTTTGCCTTTCCAATATGCACTTGACTTTGTGAGATCAAGGAGGGATTGAGAAATAGCAAGAATAGGGTGGTTGGGGACCCTGAAACACTTTATAGTAAAATTGTCAGCTAAATATTGCCTTCTGATTGCGAGAGGGGGCTCCAATGTTTCCACCTGCAATGCATTAATCGGAGATGATCTCATGGCTCCAATAATCAACCTCAAGCATTTTGACTGAATTTTGTCTAGTTTTATTCCTAAATATTTCGGAAGAGGATCAAGCAAAAAACTAGCATAATCTATATGGTTCCGGATAAAGGCATTATACATGAGTTTCAGAGTTAAAGGATGAGATCCCCACCATACACCTGATGTCGCACGGAGGAGGTTCAATTTCGTTTCGCACTTAGAGACCATGGAGTTTACTTGGGAGGCCCAATTTAATTTTCTATTGAAGATAATGCCTAAAAATTTTATTTCATTGGCGAGTGGGATACTGAAGCCATCAAATGTGACACACGTCTGGGAAATACAATGTTTTCTTGAGAAAACTATGGCCTGACTTTTTGAGGGGGCCATTTCGAGTCCATTGGAGATAAGCCAGGAGTTGAGCCCCGAGAGAGCTCTAGCAAGCTTCTTTAAAGCAACATGTATATCCTTATCAGAGCAGTAAATTGCTATATCATCCGCGTATTGGAGTATGGAGCATATCTCTCGAATGGACTCTTCAAGGTCAGCAGTAAATAAACTATACAGAAGGGGGCTGAGGACCGAACCTTGCGGGAGTCCCTTCCAAAGATTTCTGATTAATTTATGAGACGGACCATCTATTAAGATCGTCCTTTCACATAAAATATTAAAGACTAGTTGTACTAATTTTAATGGAAGACCCAGTTTTATAAGCTTATATTTTAATAAGATAGGGCTCACATTGTCATACGCACCACGAATGTCAATAAAGGCTGCTGCAGTACACTTACCGAGAGAAAGAGATATTCTAATATCTGAGGTAAGAATACTCAGGTTGTCAAAAACAGATTTCTTTTTGCGAAAACCAAATTGAGAGGACGAAAGGAGTTCATTATGTTCTGCATACCAATCAATACGGTTTTTAATCATATGTTCAACCACCTTCAGCATGCAAGAAGATAGGGCTATTGGGCGGTAAGAGCATCCAAAATCTGGGTCTTTATTTGGTTTTAGGATTGGGAGAACCAATTGGGCTTTCCATTCCTCAGGAATTTGTCCAGTTTCAAATATTTTATTAATGACAAATAAGTAATAATTTAAAGTGGAGGTGGGAAAATGTTGAATCATGATATAGGATATTTTATCCAGCCCGGGCGAGGAATTTTTAAGGTTTTGAAGAGGATAGGTTAATTCTTGAATAGCAAAAGGAGCATCCAACCAAGACGTGGGACTTGAAAAATGAGTTAAAGATGGAGATTCACTGATATGAGGCACATGTGGAGGTGCCAGATTGTCAGCAAACACTCCTAGCCATAGATTGTTGGAAGACCGTTTAACGGAAGGAATAAAAGATGAGCGATACTTACGGATCATTGTCCATACAGTAGAAATAGGAGTAGTGGGGGATATAGAAGTACAAAACTGTTGCCAACCCTTTCTTTTTTTCTTCCTTAAAAATTTTTTGGTTTGAGCCTGAGTTTTTTTGACAACTAAGTAATTAGCCATACTCATATCTTTTTTGTAGGTAGACATAGCAGTTTTACGCCTTCTTACGGCCTGGGTATTTACAATAAAAATGAGTATTTCACTATATTATTGAATGTGCTAATAATAAAATGAAAGATAATTTACGTTAAAATAATAAGTATTAAATAAGATATTACACTTGAAAGTTTCGAAAAACGTACCATATATATTTTGACATAACATAACCGTAACATTTTTTAAATTAAAAACTTTGATTAATTTCAATCAAGTCATCGCATATATTTCTTACTAATTATTTACCGCGTTAGTTGCATTACTGAAAATATTATCACAAGTCGCGTTCTAGTACATTATTTATGGAAATTTATGTAGTAAAATTCACGCTTAAAATATAACACTTCAGTGGACGCAACGAATATTTATGAATTTTTTTTAGCGGGTATTCGGAAGGAAAAAATAAACCCAAAATAAAGCCGGCTGATCGAACATCTGTTTGGTATTCAGTTTTCAAATTGAACTGTCAGAACTGCAGCTCAAACGCAGGGCGGGTAGGTAGGTACCTATCTGGAATAATAAATTGAAAGGTAGGAATAAAATGTTCATCCAAAACTATACACAGGGGGTGTGCACTATGCATTGCATCCAAGCAAAAATGGACGTAGTTATGCAGAAAGCAGCCAACCCACAAAAAGCTAAAAATGAGTTATGTATGGATTTAGACAGCTTACTACAATATCGTCATGTGCTGAAATCGTCCATGCTCTTTATGCTATAGTTTTTTGTGAATCCAAGATTTTTCTAACCCACATCACGGCTATCGCCGTTAAATTAATGCATAAAACGTCCAAGTGGTTTGACTGTTTTCCGCAGCTTTAAATTTATAAATCCTTGACAAAAAATATCGGTTAAAGACATCCGTGTGGTATGGACGCATTATGCGACTTTTTGTATTATATAATGATCATTTTGTAGAAAACATCCAAGTGGTTTGACTGTTTTTTTTGCCTCCGATAGTACCGTTAATTCTATGCTTTACCATGTGGTGCATAGTAGATAGGTAGCTAAATACTACAATGCGAATGATATTTTTAAAAATAATATAAATATCTGTACGTAAGGATTCAGAAGTATTCAGAAAAACTTTAAATTGTGTCATTATTAAAAACATTTTTTTTAAATCAAGACAATTATTGTTATTCTCAAAAAACTAGAGAAAAGTGAAAAAAATCAAAATATAAAATAGATTTGTTAATATATTTGTTCAATCATTCTTACAAATGATTAAACAAATAAACATGCTTATACTTAAAGGCTTTGTACAGTGGCTTTGTACAATGGCTTTGTACAGGCCGCATGGAAAAGGTGCTTATTACTCATATATGAAAGCTTTCCACGCAATTTGAACATATATACAACTTCCAAAAAATGAATAAGCATGGTATATTCTATCATGGGTGGAAATGGCGAATGTTACAATTGTGTAAAGTGATCACTTAAGCCAACCATAAAAAGATAGGTCATAAGTTCTATTACACCCAAATGACTTCTATACCTACTTTCCCATAATTAATACAGTTTCGTCTCTGTGAGATATCTATAATATACATTAATTGATTAATAATGTCTCTATGACATAAATCCAGCACTGTTCTGAAAGATTTGAACAAACTCAAAATATTCTTAAATATAACATTAGAAATGAAAAAAAAATGTGTTGAATAAATCCAAGCCACATAGTATAAAAAAGCTGACATTTAATAATGTCACTCCTATTTCATAGAATACATCCAACCCACACAGAACAAAATGAGTACTGTTTTTCGTAAATTTTGACATTTTGCAGACCGAATCCAACCTGTAAAACGCGCCATATCTTTGTAAATAAAAGTTTTTTTTCTTATAATTACATTTAAAAACCTTAAAAATATCTTTACAAGAAGCCCTGTGCAAAGAAATGTGCAATAATTAATTAAATATCGACATATTAGGTTTTTTTAGTTTCAAATTTTTAAAAGCCATTTTCTCAGTTCCATGTTTTATAGGTTGGCTGCTTTCTGCATAAATACGTCCAAATATTGTGCATTACGAGTAGTTCTAGGAAACTGATATTATTAAATAATCTCTATGTCAAGAGATATAATAGATGTCTCATAGAGACGAAGTTGATTTTTATGTAGGAAAGTAGGTACAGAATTTTGTTTTATTTTTTTTGCTGTTCATTTCGATGTTATAAATAATGCTCTATAATAGCTAGAATTTTATTTTGCTCACTTGTGAAGCTTTCCTCTGGCGTTTGTTTTGCCACTGTCACGTTGATGATTTAAGGTTCATATTACGGTTGATGGCATACTTATATATTGAAACAATTAAAAAAAAATTAATATCTAATACGAATCGTATAGATGTGTTAAAATTCGATTCAAGACGTTTCGTTGGAATTTTTATTTTCTGCGTACGTCTCAATTTCAAAAAAATAAACAAAATGACAAGTCACAAACACTTCTGGAAGATAAATCAAATGTACTGTCACTTATCTATTTTTATAAAAATATAAAACAACTCTCACAAATAACTGCGCTATCAAACCGCATATCTGTGTTTTAATCTGACGTGATTTGCAAGACTTAAGGATTAAAGGTGAGGTAAATGGAAATGATGTCAGTGGACTGTATAACGAAACTCGAAAAGGAAGAAGAAGCTCGACTCACCTGCTAAAGAGTATTTTTCTTTCTCCCAGTAAATCCGGAAAAAAAGAGGATAGAACGACCGATGAACGCTGAAACTTTTCCACAAAACACCTGTACACTTGATGGTGCTCGATCAACCGACGGTGAAAATATTCTTTTCTGGAGACGGAGATTAATTTTGCGTCTCTTACACTGTCTATTGTCGGTCTCTTGATTGGGACTGAAGAAAAAGTGGATAGAACAAGGAAAGGGATACGCTGTAAATATCAAGTTATCAATAACAAAAATCTGTTCACGACCACGAAGTCTACTTCCACACGTTTTAATAAATATTTAAAGGTCGATCACAATCAAAAGACCATTCCCTAGCTTTGTCCGTTAAGAAGAAAGCGGGAGGAAGGCTGCCTGGCAAGCCCGTATTACAATCCTCAATTTGATATTCCAAATAAATATATATTTTTTAGTTTAAAAAAGGTTTAATTACTTACTAGAAAAACTTCTTTTTGTGTTCATTTTTTGCATCGTAACAACACACATACAGGTTAGGAAACGAGTATGGCTACCTATCGGATGTTTTTTCGGAAACACTAGCCGCCTACAAGAAAGCTCTTCTGGACGAATTTGGTCGTTTATAATTAGTTATTGATGTCATGTCTATCTCCTGTTTTTAGATTTTTGAATTTTACATTTTATTTTATTTTACTGTCATTTTTATTGCTTCTTGAGTTTCAAATTTGATTTGTTTACAATTATTTCATTTTGTTGTAATTGTGTTGCTTCTTGAATTTCAGACATAATTATTTTAATTTGTTGTAGATTTATTTATTTTATTTATTTATTTATTTATTTATTTATTTAAAAATCCTTGTTTACAAATAAGATACTTAATACTAATTTAACAATAAAACATAAGATAAAACATAAGATAATTTACACATTTTTTTGTTTTGTTTAATTTGTGGATTATGCCACTCTACTAGGCTACGCCTGTCCCAGAGTGGCGTTATAGCACACAATTATAATATTTTTTCGAGTTCGTCAGTAGTATTTATTTTCATAAGGTAGTTATTATGTATCTATAGAGTATCAAGTGGAATGTTAGTGAAAGTTGAGTTAGTCATAAGTCCAAGTGTAAATATGTGTAGAATAATTGTTTAATGTAAAAAGGGTTAAAGTTTTGTTTAAGATTATTTTTTTATTTTCCTTAATTAATTAATTAATTTATATAGGTATATATTTTTATTTAAAGACATTATTACGCAATTACAGTAAGTAAATTTTCAGTTGCTGTTCTACCTTTGTAGGTAAGCCAGTTGTTTGCTAAAGCTTTTATTTTATTAATTGAGTATATTCTGATTTCCGGGAAGTCTGTTTTAAATATGTTAAATATTAATTATATAATATTTATTGATTGTTGACTTTCATATTTGATTTGATGTAATTTTGTTATACTTTATGTTATTCACTTAATGTTTTATTTTTCTTTATATATCACTTTATTTATTGTTTTTGATAGAATTGTACCTTATCTCCTTTTTTTATTATTACCTATCAATCTATACATCTTTATATACATTGTTTTTTTAATGGTACGTTGTACCGTGTATTAAATAAATAAATAAATATTTTTTGCGCACATTCTTTTAATGCGGTCTGGCTATAATAATAGTATTATTAAAAGAAAATAAAAATTAAAAAGGAAAAGCCAGTTCCAACTGCAGCACTTTTCTTTCTCCGGTTTTTAAAAAAAAAGGACGTACTCATTTTCCTGTAAAGTAAGACGAAGAAAATAAAACCAGCCAAGATGGTAACAAGCCTGCAAACACCGGAGCATTAATGGCCTGCCTCCCTTGCGTTATTTTATTTTTTTTCCCTCGCGAGCCGCGCTGCCTCGTTCTTACCTTATAAAAAGGGACCCTTCTCTTTTACCTTCAATTTGGACCGAGAGATGATCGTCGGGCTTTAATACGAGGAAAACATGTTACATACCAGCGCGCGCCGGGGGTGAAATTAGGGGAGGAAATACGTTTACTTTCTATGAAATATGCTGCACGGAATATTACGTTAGAATCACAGAAGTTTTGCATGTATTATGCAGTGCATATCAGGGTTGGTGCGAATATAAGTGAAATACTTTTGTTTCGGGATGAGGTTGCTCCAAGTAAAGACTTTGTTCTCGTAAGTATTTATCCCGTAACATTAACGGTTTAGACAATCGTTTATACAGTAAGATGCGGTCTCGATAACAATGGTAGTAAAAAGATTCTCGACTCGACATTCGTGCGCCCTTTTATACATTCTCTCTCTCTGTCATGCAGTCTCTTTCTGGCGTCGCGACATACGTTCCTCAGATCTATTACAATTAGCATTAGCATCAGCATTCGCGGATATTTTTTAACTAACTAACTAACTAACTTACCGTTTCCCCGAGGGGGTAGGCAGAGATGATAGAGCACCATACTCTTCTGTCCTGACATACAACTTTCATTCATACATCTTCGCATGCAAGCTCGACGGTTGTTCAGGTTTCTAACAGGACCATCTTCCAGTATCTGGTTAATCGGGTCGTGCCACGTCTTCCGTGGTCGCCCTCTCTTTCTGGCGCCGTCAACACTTGCATCATATGTCTTTCTTACCATTCTTTCCTCATTCATTCGCTCAACATGCCCAAATCACCTGAGCGACCCTATTTTTATTCTATGTATTATGCTACGATCAGCTTTACATTCATTTCTAATATCTTCATTCTTTACTCTAACATACATGGATTTGCCACGGTATGTTGCCATGGTATGTACATTTTATTATTATATTATGACTTTCAAAGCTTGTGTTATGTCTTCTCACTCTACATTATTACTTTTTTTTGTTTTTAAATTTCTATATTATAATGTTTTTCTTATGCTTCTTGCTTTTTACTTTATATTATATTTATCTTAATTTGTTTGTATCTGTATTATAAGTATTTTCTTCTCACTTTGTCATTACTATGTTTACATGAATTATGTTTTTTTTCTCTTTTCTGAACTATATACATATTATGTTAATGTACACCATACCTATCTATTGTATAAGTCATATTGGGCGTTAATTAATAATAATAAATAATATAAAAAATATAAAAGAGAAAATAGGGAAAAGCAGGACGCGTAGAGTGTTTAAGATTCCATTTTCCTGAAAATTTTTATGAATTTTCCAAAGTACGGTCATGATTCCTTTTTAATATCGCCCGTGATGGGCAGAACACGGTGTCGGCGGTCGTCAGGCCCGCAACATCAATCCCGGTCGCATCGCGCCCATATTAAAATGTTTTATGAGAAAATAATCCGTCCCCCCGGTGCCGGCGCGGCGCGGCGCCACTGGAGGGGGCGTCTTGTATTTCAGACTTGTGCCTATCTTCTCCAGGGAATACGGCCGGCGTCACACGCACCCGGTCCGTGTCAGTCATTTGTGTCGGGAGCGTGTGCTCGCGGCAGATTATTTAACGAGTGAAAATTATTTAAACGTAAAAAAGTATTTTAGAGGTGAAACAATTTTATTTTCGACATGGTTCGGTAGAATGCGACCGTTATAAATTGGCGTGCGAGGGAGGGCGTCCCTGTCGCGTAACAGAAGTGCCAGGGTGTAAATTTATTGCGCAATACATAATGTACAGAATGTCCGGTGACCGGTGTCATATTAAATACAGAAATTTGGGCAGGCAGCGCTAAAGAAACCATGCAGTGATTGCGGCCGTTCTATCTGTCAAACTGTCAGACGGTAATATCGGTCCATTATTTGCTTTTTCAGCTTCGCAAAACTATATTGATTTTCAACAAAATGGCGGGCTTTTGAATTGAAAAATTCAGGTTTATTATACCGATAAAAAAGAAACTACGTCATTTAAAAATAATCCTACGACAAAGACAAGATAACTATGTATAGAATAACCATGTTCAGTGGTTGCCGAGATATTTTGGTTACCGATTTTTAAAACATGAAAGTTTGAAAATTGAATAATGAATAAATAAAAATTTTCAACTTACATAAAATCGTCTATCCGGGTCCATAATATAAGTCCTCCACCTTATTTTGAATTCTCATTTCGTCGAGCACTCTTCACAAACATAATATAAATACGTCTAATGTTTCTATTATAAAAGAGCCCGGCTGGCAGCTATTTGCGTGTAGCAAGGCGGCGTGTTGCGCGGAGCGCATTCAACAAAAGGATGCAACTTACTATTATCAGCTATATAGCTTTGTTATTTTTTTGAATTTTTGTTTGAAATTTTCACTAGACATTCTTAAGGCCTCAAGCTTTAAGGGGGAGGTAAGGTTTTTAACTTGTTTTTTTTGCATTTTATTTTTAATTTTTTAAATGAATGTATAACGTCGCAAGAATATTGTGTCAAAATTTCAAGTCAATCGGAGAAAAATTGACGAAATTATGAACATTTGAGCGATACTCGGACTGATTTTATATACCTGCTCGGGCAGCTAAGAGACGCTCTCACCTGAGGACTACCGGACGTGCTATTTGCATTGGAAGAGTTTTGCGTAGACAAGGACAAAAAGATGCTGATGATGAAAGCTCTTTGCTGGGTTAACATGGCATCGACGATTATGTGTAAGTATAAAATAAGTGTTGAGTTTTATTTTGAATTTTACAGTGTGCAAAACTTTAAAGCGTTTTCCCCACATCTCACGTTTTCAAAGTCGGTGTCCATCATAACTTCAAAACTACAGCACCGATGCTTTTGAAATTTTGAACACTATTTCTGTATATACTTTACGAGGTAACGCTGGAGACTTTTTTTCAAATTTGTTATTAATTTATATTTTTTAATAACAAATTAGTCGATATTTTTCGCAAAAAATCGCGTTTTTCCCTACAAAGTGTTCCAAAAAATTGAAAAATTGAAATTTCAAAAAACCCTCCCAGCGTTACCTGGGAAAACTTATTATCTAACAAATGAACTTTGATTTTTTGATTTTAGATGATCTAGCACCAAGTTATGATGGACACCGCAATTCTACTTTTTTCCGAGACACGTCCGAATAATTGCTGCCATTGCCGTATTTTTTAATATTTCGTCTTGAAAATTTTACACAATATTCTTCAAATGTCATACTTTAATACACTATTGGTTTTAATAAAGACATTTTAACTGTGTCGTCACAAAAAATCACAAAAACATGCCTTTTTTTGTACGAATTAACCTTACCCCCCCCTTTAGAAATTGAAAAAATTTAAAAATCGTTTTTTCCTAAATATCTTGGTAGGTATTAAGGCGTGTATATATTTTTTTAACAAAGCTTAGCACTAGTGTTGTGTAAATATTTAATGTGACTAACTCGCAGGTCTTCCCTACAATTTGACGACAAGGCGAATGCATTTATGCTAGACCAACGCAACGCGTCAACATTGTAAATTATTATACTTTAAAATTGTTTTCAGCGTTGCTGGAATTTATGCTTTCACTTTGCGAAATATCACGTTAATCATCAACAACTGCGATTAACATAAATAATTAATTAAGATAAGGCATATACGATTTATGTACGTCGCGTTATGTATATATATGGCTTGCGGTCGGCGTTTACACAACGAAAGTAGGTAAGATGTTTTCCCAATCAACAGTTAGGCAGTTCTCAATATCGGTATTAATACTTCTTCAGAGAGTTAATATTTATTTATTTATTTAACGCACATATTGGCTTTTAAAAAATATAAATTTAAAAAATAACATATGACAGATATACAGTGAAAGGGTGCAAGTACATATAATGATAATGCACTCTTGATTAATAAAACAAAGACGTAATTGTGTTTCTGTAAAAATAAAAGATTTATTTATTAAAACATACAAATTTACATGTATCGACGGCAGGAGCGTACGTAGGAACGTATAATATCGTAACCCACAAATCGACGATTTTGAGTTTACTGTGTATTTCATGGGTATTTAATTATATATTTAATTCCAAGAAAGAAAAAAAAAATATAATAAAAAAACGTTATATATTGCAAAACATTTTTTCTTGGAATTGAATATATAATTAAATCCACATGTGTATACACAAAAAACTCAAAATCGTCGATTTGTGGGTTACGATATTATACGTAGGAGCCGTCGATACATTAATAAAAAGATTCACTCACCTGTAAAAATAAAAGAAACAATATTTAAAGCCTTTATTTCAAGTCTTTTTATATGTTTAAAATAAATTATTTTATAAATCAACTCACACATTTTTCATAACATCACCTTGGTAACAATTAAAATTCATTCTTTTTTATAATATCACCATGGTTACAATCATAAATTATATAAAGATAAAAACATAGACAATTGGTTTTCTTTACATACATACAATAGAAATGTGTAAATTTAGGTTGCTTTTAAAAGATTCAAGTGCATATAATAGATTTGTGTAAATTTAGATTGCAGTTAAAAAGATTCAAGTATATCTAATAGATTTGTGTAAATTAAAAAGAGAAGTTTAAGTAGAAAGCAGAAAAAAAAGTATTATCCATTTCCATTTAGTTGAGATGTAAAGAATTGTATCAGCTTTGTTCTATACACAGTTATGTTATCAGCAAAAATGTCAGCCGCCTCTGCATGTTCATTCCCTAATGAGTGTAGTTTGGGGATTACAGAGTTTGCTAATGCATTAGTTCTGACATTTCCCCTATAATAGAATAATGCACTGTGTCTTGATGACCTCGATGGGGCAATATAAGTCGATCAGACTAACAATCAAGGGGCAATTACTAATTTTTATTATTAATATTACTGTGAACATGACTTATTGACGGTATTTATGGACAAGATCAGTCGAAACAGCGTTGCTTCGGTGAGCATCGGGAAGTGGAAGTGGAGAGACTGTTTTTAAATGACGTAGCCTTGCCGGCAGAATCACCATAGGAGCTACAAATAGCCGTCGACAAATCTGACGAGGAAACAAATCGCGCAGGGATGAGGCTGAGCGCTGATCAATCCGAAATCACGGTGATTGGCAGAAGCGAAGACAACATGCCAGAACAGATGTCTAAAACAGGTCAACAGCTTCAAATACTTCCATGTAATAACATCTCAGGATGGAAAGCAAGAAAGCGAATTCGATAAGAGGATAGGAGGATGATGTATGGGAGTGAAGTCTGGAGCTGGCAGAAGAGGAACGAAAGTAGATTGAATGCAGTGGAGATGAGATCCCTCAGACGTATGTGTGGCAAATCAATTTATGATAGAGTAAAGAATGCAGATATTAGGAATGAATGTAAAGCTGATCTTAGCGTAATGAATAGAATTTAAAAAGGTTCGCTCGGATGGTTTGGGCATGTTGAGCGAATGAATGAGGAAAGAATGGTAAGAAAGATATATAATGCAAGTGTTGATGGCGCCAGAAAGAGAGGGCGACCGCGGAAGACGTGGCATGACCAGATCACGCAAATACTTGAAGCCTCAACAACTGGCGAGCTTGCATGCGAAGAAGTATGAATGTGGATGAGGCGAAAGTCGTATGTCAGGATAGAAGAGTTTGGCGCTCTATCCTCTCTGCATACCCCCATGGGGAAACGGCGTGATGGTAAGTAAGTAAGTAAGGATAGGAGTCACAAGCCAGGTAGCACGGTCCCTGTATTATCCCGTTCTTAGAAAAGCGGAGCTCAGCCAGCGAGCAAAGTTGGCAGTATACAAATCATTTATCAGGCCAACCCTAGTAGTGTACGGCCACGAGAACTGGATCCTGACCGAAAGAAACCGCTCAAGGCTACAGGCCATCGAGATGGGATTTCTAAGAGGGACAGGAGGAGTTACCAGAAGGGACAGAATCAGAAATATTCCAAAAAGAGAATGTCTCGAAGTAGAACCCTTATTGAGGTTTATCGAGAAATCACAGTTACGGTGGCTGGGACATATCTTGCGGATGCCGGCAGATAGACTGCAAAAATATTTCAGGCAAGACAAGAAGATAAAAGACCGAGGAGCCGTCTTAAGAGGAGCTGGCGGAAACAGTTGGAGGACTGCTGCGAAGCGAGGTTGCAACTAAATTGGACTGACTTGGAGAGCGAAGGTGCAATGACCCCGATCCGATACGAAAAGGGATAGAAGAGAAAAAGGAGGAAGAAGTGAGCATGACACAATTAATATTAAAAATTTGTTGCGTGTACTTATGTACGTGTGTTAGAAGTTATACTTTTTGGAACACATAAAATAAACAGCGCATCACTTCTCGCAGCACAACCTCCAAAGTACAACGAAATGCAGAACGTGAGGAAGCGCGAAATAAACCAGCCGCAATAACCGACAACTGAACAGATATCCGCAGATTACACATCCCTGTTCTACGTCGGCAAAGAGACGGACATCTGTGGAACATCGCAGATGCCGACATTAAAAACTATTGAGAGGATTTCCAGATGGCAGTAACAAAGTAAAAAACAGGTTTGAGTTAAAAAACTTCATGGTGTGAAAATACTTCAGCTGTCGATAAGGGATACCGATACTATACAAAAAACGAGTAGTAAAATATTAATTTGTCATGAAATTCTAGTAGAGACACCAAGAAGTTTATGTTTTCAACCTAATTTAATGATCATCCTGTATAAATTCAACAATGTTAATGGTTAGTTCATTCTTTTCCCTTTGAAGTTAAAGTCTTTTACATAATAATTTATACCTATAATAGAACATCTGTAGTTCTCGAAAATTGTTTAATAAAGGATGAGTTTAATTTATTTACATAAATCGATTGCATCATTCCACGTAATTAATGCCAAATATCCGCCAGTCTTGCTAAAAACTTACCCATAAAAAACAAGTTTTTATCGTACTCCCTTTCTCATTTCATATTTAAAACAGGCTTAGCGCTTATTCTACGCGTAGGGCTGGAGTCGGGCGATGCTACGAAAGGGAGTAATAAAAAATTTCGAAAAATCCAAAATTCTACTCTAATTATTAATTTTTTTAACGAAAATTTGATAGATCATTTTTATCGTCGTCACGAGTCTGCGTGCAAAGTGTAAGCTCGATTCGATCACGGGAAAAGGGTTAAAAATCGATCCAAAGAAAGGGAGAAAAAATTACTATCTTCTCCAATGTACCATTTTTTTAAATGTAACTTTTTTTACTTCTATAAGGAATTGCGAGCACGGTGAAAAGTTAAATCACGCTAAGCTGCTAACAAGTTCTTTGCTGAGAGCAATAGGGAGGAATTCAAATGAAATGAAATATTTTCAAAGTCATCTTCAGGGGTGGAAGGGATTAATTTTTCCGTTAATTTTTCCCGACCCTCGCTTCGTTCAGAGTATCATCCCCTTCATTGCGGAAATCGGCCACCCCGCTGTTAACCCGGATACAGGCGGCGGGCACTCTTTTCTCTTTGAATTGAGCGCTCTTTAAGGGGATGAATTGAAAAACTTTTTTGTTCTCCGCTGTGTCAAATTGGCAGGTCATTGAGGTTCTGTTCGGCGAGGAAAAAATGTAAAGAGTGAATTAATGTCCTGACAAGAACCTTCGCGACCAATCTCGTGACGGGGTGACCCAGAAACGAAAATTAGAAAACTTCCAGTGACATTATATCATATATTCATTCGGTACAAAGTAATTAGCTACGTACACTCCACACTTTTTGAAATGTAGTGCACACTACAAACTACACACACTTCAAAATTATTGAAAGTACATACTTCAAACAGTACACTTCATTTTGAAGTAAACACTACAAAGTACACACACTTCAAAGTTATTGAAAGTATGAGTACATACTTCAATTAGAAAATTTTTGGTAATCGTATTTTTTGATATAATTTTCATGGCGACCTTTTTTTTTACCGAAAAATGTCGGTATTTGTCTTCGATATATTCGTATATATTTCCGGCGACCTTTTTCTTTAGTCACCAAACTTTTTATTTTGGGAAAAAATAACAAAATATTTATATTGTACTATAATACTACAATTGATTTACTTAATTAGTACTACAATTACTTCACTTCATTAGTTCCTATTACAATTTCGTAGTACTATAATTAGTTAATTGTAGTTTGTACTACAAATGTAGTGTACACTTTGTAGTCTTCAAACTGGTGAACGGTGTGTGTGTTGTAGTATTCATTTTGAAATGTACTATTTCCCTTCGCTTCTTGCCACGCCCATCTGTCGTTTGACTTTTAGCTTTCAGTTAACATAGTCAATAATTATAGACCCGAGATAAATAATAAATAAAGTCCTTGATAATTTCAAGATCAACAGGTTTATCTATCGGGTAAGGCCGGTTATGCAAATTAAATAAACTAGTTAAATAAACTGTAATAGACAAAAAAATTAGCGCATCGGATTCTGCACGCGCGCCATGTATTTGTACTTTCTCCTCCACGGAACATCTCCCGACGTGTCTCTGTAGATGGGAAAGTTTCCGTAAGCTTTTTAACTGTCACAACAATTTCTCGGTTAACTCTCGATCGTCTGACGTACTCATTAAACTTTTGAAATGGAGTTGCCTCCAGTTGATATTCGTCGACGTGGAGCTGTTGAATACGTTCAGAATTACTTCAGACGTGCTTCCGTGGTTCGCTCTGATTAAGGGAGAAAAAACAATCCAAGTGTGCAAAATAGAATCAGAGATGTAGTAAACTACGTTTTCTTACAATCCATGTTTTGTTAAACCTATGGAGAGTAAACATCTGAAGAACGATAGCCATTTGCACTAGACTATTTTTGATACGATGTACGTCAAAGCATATAATACTTAAGAAAACGAATCACGCTCTCTCGTTGGATCCGTAAATTGATCATAGTTCGATGGTTCATAATCAGTGCATGCTTGTCCCTGACAAGATTAACACGCATGTGAACAATAGTGGTGATAGTTTGACAATCCTATGCTTGGGGTGTATAGCGTTGTGAATGTGGGGTGTATAGCGTAGTGTTGGTCCTGACGAAGAGACGGGTACGTCTCGAAACCGATAGACCGTAAATCTGGTAGTGGTTTTTACTAAGTTTACTAAAATTCTGTTATAATGCCTAACCACAAAGTTAATGCTTTAAATATTAATAATATTAATAAAAATAGTTAACTTTAGTTTAAATTCAGAAATGGCAGAGCATGCCAGAATGGAGGGACATAAGTTTGATTCGAAATTGTTATACGGGTGCAGTAAAAGAAGAAGAATGGACATATTGGAGATCTTAGAAATTAATAATAATAAAATAAATAATAGAAATATAATGAACATCCAGATACCACCCATAACCTCACCACTCCTATCCATTCTAACTCCGTCCCCGACCCCCACCACCATTACACCCACCCAGTCCCTTTAAATACTATCTTGAATTATTTTTAATTTAGTCGTAAACGTGTTGTTATTGACAATAGGAGAAATCTCGAAAACGTTCTAACAATTAAAAATAAATATATAGTGGAATAAAACAGCGTTGTGTTTACCCTCATTTTTAAAAAAATTAAAAATGAATTTCCACAATGTTACAAACAAACAAACTTGAACATTTATATTATTTATTTTTTATTCATAACTTATTATCAATTTATCGTAAAAGTACATTGTATCATTACGTCATATTCAAAATGTTCATCGTAATTATGTAATTTTCAAAAAGTTCACAAATTGTTTTAACTTCGTACTCTAATTAATATATTAATATATTCTATGTATAATGGAGGGGTTGTATAATAGGGATGTTAACAATATGGGGGTACTTGTGTATCTGGAGGTTCCGTGGCAGCCTGCATGGCCTGGCCGATAGCCGCCACGCCCTGTCAATCAGGTTCCAGCAGGTCAGGGATCAGAGGCTGTGACGCCTGCTGGACCGAGTGATGGGATTATTTCTCAGAGGGTCAGATATGTAACCTATCGGACGCATATTGATCTGAATTTTCCATTTTAACTCTGTGAATTTGTTTGAATTAGTTAACGTCAAGGGAGAGATAATAAAACTAACCCATAAAAACCAAGTTTTTATTATACACCCTTTCTTTGTAAAATATAATAACAATTAAGGACGAATTAAAACATGTAACATAACACTTAACTTACAGGAGTTTAATATATTTCTAAAATGTCAGATGTTTTGAGCTTTGATAAGACACTTCATGCTTTGAAGATTTAATTCTAAAAACATTTGTCAGTCAATTTAATCAAGATTTTGATAGATTCAATTATCAACAATATCGTACCTTGTGAAATTCCAGCGTCAAATGATTTAGAAGCGTCTGAATCAGATTTGAGTAATGAAGCAGAAATCTAAAAGAAATAAATGATTATTTGATTTCTTCCCAAAAACCCGAATTTTACTGTCATCTGCGAACCAATTGTCATAAATTTTCGAAATTCGTAGTGAAGTACCTACCTATTACATATACCGACGGAGTAATTCAAATTTTAAATATTCCGTGACGTCGTCAGGCCGTTGTTGGTAGTAATCGAAAATTTGTATGGTTTCCAATTTTAAATAAACCATTAAGATTTCTGAAAATCCAAAATTATACTATAATTATTAATTTTTTTAACGAAAATTTTATAGATCTTCTTGATTGTTACCACGAGTCTGCTTGCAAAGTTTCAGCCCGATTGGATCACGGGAAAAGGGTTAAAATTGATCCAAAGTTTTTTCGTCAGACACACGAGCAATCAGACGCCACGAGTTAAAAGAAAGGGAGTAATAAGAAGTGCCGTGAACAAATAGGATACGACATGGATTCCCGTATAATGGACTTTTTAGTGACACAAAGAATATAAATAATATAAGACGCTTCGATAAACAACTGAAAATACTTGTGGTGGGAAGGAGATAGATCATAAAGCAAAACATGCTCATAAATCAATGTTTTTGTATACAATGCAAAGTAGTTAAATTTATTATATAAAGTGTTATAGTTATTAAGTATGTATAGTGTTTATTGTCCTCTTATACCAACACACATATGCCGCCTGGCGACTAATTTATATTTGATTCTATCTAATTCTATGTATCTTAAATATTAATGCCAATAAGTAAATTACATTAATGCATAATTAAAATGACTATTCTGCATTTCCATGGTTTGATAAAAAAAATGCAAAATTTCCTTTACTATATAGGTAATAAATTTAAATATTTATATTATCTTAGCCGAAATATTGCCTTTTAATTGATATAAGGACATTTTGCATAAAAAAAATTAGTAGAAGTATTTGAAACCGATTTTTACATATTTTAAATACTTACTTTACTTACTTTTAATGGAAATTTTTCGGCTACAATAATAGAAATATATACATTTATTATTTAGAAATATAAATTTTGGGTATTTTTTATCAAACCTCTGACATCTAGAATAGTAATTTTAATCACAAATGTAATTTATTTATTTGCATTAATATTTAAGACACACAGAAATAGAGCGATTTCAAATATAAATTAGTCCCCAGACAGCATACTATACAAATGCTTAATAACTTTAAATTCGTCATGTCGAAATTCACAAAGTTTACAGTATTATATAATTATATAATAGAGGTCGAAACATAATTGTCGTAACAACTCAAACCCGTAAGTTCTTTCATAAGTAAGTTGTAATTTATCGATGCAATAGGGTGATGAAATTGGAAATTCTGAACGAATCTTATATTAAATTCTCGCAATGAATTTGTAAATGTATTTTAGAACAGGGAGACCATAAAAATGAGTTGAAAACTAGTTAACATTTCGCCAAAGCGTTGTATAACATCAATACCTATTCCAGTAACTGTTGAACACAATAACCGGCGACCAATGTAAGTAAAGACGATAAGTTATTTGTTCTGACTTGAACAGATATAGAAGGTATATCCAAAACAACCAAAGTCAGGCTTTTAATGTGTTTGGTGCATTTAATATTCCTTTATTTATTTTTTCTTAAATTGAGATACGAACACGGAATACGTGTCACATCAATATTCTTACTATTTTCAGACTAAGCTAAACGCTTGTGTTATGAAAATAGAACTTACTCGCTTGTCTGGAGTGAGGTTAGAACCCGCGACCTTCGGGATCACGAGGCGAGAGTCCTAAGCATAAGACCAACAAGCTACTGATATGAATTGGTATGGAATCGTGGACTATAACATCAAAAGGAGACAGCGTATCGATGCATTTGAGATGTGGTCTTGGAAACGCATGTTACGTATACCGTAGTCAGCGTAACGCACGTATACGAAACGAATTCTCCAATTTTTTGGACATCTTGGAGAAGCCCATGATGGGCCACGTCGAGGGTCGAAGAGGAAAAGGAAGATCCCCACTCGTTGTATGACCAAGTAGAAAAAGCTACAGGCACTTCTCTGGTGACAGCGCAAGGTCTGCAGGATGCTGGGAAAGACGGAGGAGAACAGTCGAGAGGGCAGGAGGTCATGAAAATCACGATCCTCGGTTATTAGGGACCAACTTGGATGAAGAAAACGAGTGGGAGTGGGTTGCCGCAGATTAAGCTGGGAGAGGCAACAGAAAGTTGTGTACGAGAACATAATGGTTCTAGACTGGTTGACTCGTACAGAAGCAGCGCAGGATAGGGGAACACGGAAACACCTCGTCGAGTCTCTGCTCCCCGACCCTACTAGGACAAGGGGATGAAGATGAATGAATGAATTATATTTGTTCTCACTACATTGTCAGCTGCTCATCTCGGCACAAGTTCTTCCTAGTGAGTTGAGCGGCTCCTTTTCCTGTGACATGTATCAAAATGAAGATAAATAAATAGATAAATAAAATTAAATAAAAATTCATGCTTTCTCAGCAACGTAGACGGCCAACGCCGGCCGCACACTGGATGCGTTTTCGTACGAAATTGAGTAGTAACCTGACCTTCAAAGTAGTACTGAACATCGCACACTGTACACGATTTAGTAGTGCGTGTACACACGTATAGATGCGACGTCCGCAAACGATCCGGATTTGTTAGGAAATTTTTGCGATTTCGTACGATGGATATTGAAAATTTTGTCAATTTGACACATAACCACAAATGTTTGTGGGACCAAAGTGATTCAACTACATGACCATCAGCGCAGATCATGGCGGAGAATCTCTAAAGAAATAAAAAAAATACCTGTTAGTTTAATAATGGTGATGGTGTTGATGGTGAGGTATAATTATGTACTTCGAACAAAAAAATTTTTAAATGTTTCTCCGATGTTATGAGCTGTTGTTGCACTTGGATTCTCCCCAGCATTTGTGAATCTATTAGATAGATAGTCATGAAATTTGTCATTATTTAAGTCTGTCATAATAGAGTTTTTCATAAGATACGGATTATTCATTTGGCACAAACGTCATTGGAGAAATGCGCAAAGTAACTGATCGTGACAACGCAAGACGCAATCAATGTGTGCGCTCCAATACATACAAAAGTAGTCGTACGAATACGTACGTAAAAATTCGTATCCAAAGTGCGGCCGGCCCAAGGGTTTGACAATCGACGCAGACTCTCCATCGAGTCAGCATTTCAGGCAAATTAATATTAACGTGAACAAAAAATTCAAAAATCACAGAGATGTCCCATAACAAAAGCGATACCTCTCGCAGGGGCGGCGCGGGGAAGGGGGAACCCACTCGTCTCTAAGAATAAATTGCCCAATCGACAATTTTATTGGTAGGCATTTTTCAAGGGTGTATTATTTGACAGCCCTCCCTGGGGCTGGAGACAGGGGGTGAGGGCGAACGCGGGGATTAAAACACCCCCGAAAGAATTCACAGTGTGAAAACTGTACCTGTCCGTTGAAAACTGTGCGAATTTTTACGTACTTAAAAAACCGAAAGCCTTTGGAAGCAGAGGAAAATTGAGGTCTTACGTGAACAAAAAACAACCTTACTATATTGAATTGAATACTGGGAATAAGAATTATTATAAAATTACGGCCCAACACTATATATAACCTCTTCTGTTATTCCACCTAAAGACATCAACCAAAATAGGTACATCAGAAAAATCAATATCAATATATATATATATATACATAAAAAGAAACCCGTGTTTCCCTACCCGCCAAGTTTTCTCCACAACCAGCCACATCCACTAACCGGTGGTTATAGTGGTGTCACAACGAAAATATGCGAGTTTGCTGGGGGTGGCTGTGCATGGGTGGGAGTGGGTGATGAAAATGAAAACAAAGCTTCAGATTGTTTCAAAATAGGCGCGCTGACTGTGTCGGTGAGTCTAGAAGGTTCCTGTACATTCGAATTTATGAAAGTTCTGTACGTTGAATGTTCTTAAAGGTTCGCAAAAGTTCTATGACGATCCAAACAGTGTTCTAAAAATCTACGCATGCAAAGCCGCGCCGGCACAGCTAATTAACCCTTAAATAAGAACATGCACTAGTGACAAAAATACCACTCTAGACATCCTGAGGAAAACAAAGGCAGCAAGGGTGGATGAGTCACATAGTGCACACAAAGCCTCATACACAAGCCAACATAAAGGAGACCGAAGGAAAAACCACGATGAAGGTGAGAAAATAATTTCAAGGCACACGGCAAGAAGTAGGGGAGAGTTCAGCAGACTGAACAACAAGAGAAATGTCAAAGAATGATGGAACTCGATCGTGACTGCAACTTGGTGTGAACTTCAAAATTCCATGAGGCTGCTAAGAAGTAAAATATATAGAAGAGGAAGGTGCTTCGAAAATACTTTGGAGCTATACAGGGAAATGAGAAGTTGGCTATTATAAAAAGATTAGAACCATGAACTGCAAGTGTTGTACCATATCGTGGCTAGACTGAAGATCACTCAACTACCAGGGCCAGATATGTCCAAAGTATACCAAAGAATACCGGTAATTTACCAGCAACTCCAATTGATGCGAATGCGACCGAGGCGAACACCTCGAAAAATATAAGGCGATAATATTGTGGAAGACGCCAGAAAACTTGGAATGGATGACTGAAGGGAGTGTAAGGAGTGTGAAGAAAAGGCAACGGTCGTCAAAAGATGATGATGATTATGGAATCAGAACAGTGGTATGATATCAGAACAAGGATCACTAATAGGTACCATTAAAGGAGCACACACATACACACCAGGCAAAGAATATGAGACCGCAGCTACATCAAAATATTCTCGAAACTTGAGAAGTAGTATATAATATAATAATTAAACTCACGGAGAGATGATAACGTAGCAAAGCAAAGTTTTTCATCCAATTTAATGATTATGACGAATAATTTCTTAAATGTTAACACAAATACATCAATCATATAAGATTCTATAAATCTATAACTAATAAAACTACAATATCAACAATTTAATTACACATTTAAAATACTGGTCAAAGTAATGGTAATAATCGAATCGATAGAAAGAAAAAATTAGACGTCTTCGGATTTAAGGTGTAACATAGGACCTACACTTTCTTTCTGACACAGAAACAATTGACACTTCTGCCAGCCTAAATTTACAGGACACTGAACTCTATTGGCGGGTCATTCCACGACCGACTGTACAACTCTTGGTCCTCTGCGATATCCGATTTCACGCCAAGATCCTCGACTTTCCCATCAACTCCCAGGCGGCTGCTGTTCATACAAATTTTAAATGATCTCCTTATTCAAATTTGGACCCGTATCCAAACAAGGTGTCCCGGGGCGCCGGGCCCTTAATAATATTTTAATGCCCCTCCCCCGTCTTCCCTTAAGCCCCAATAAATAACGTCTAGTTGTCAGATATGCAAACAAATGCGCTATTTCCCTACAGGCCTGGGGATGAGTTACAAGATAGAACACGAACCTAATGTCGACACCCATGCAAACTGAGGTTTCGATTTGCTGAAGATGGATTCCCTTCGAAACAGGTTAACTTAAAGAGATACGAATTCAGGTTCGATTTGAAAATTGAAGGGTAGCCAGTTTCACCCAGCCGGTTCTAATGATGAAGCACGAAATATTTGAGGCTCTCTTTCTTAATTAAATGATTGTGTACTGGTAATCTAGTCAAGTCATCAAGAACAAGAAGCTTTAGAAGTAGATAAACTAATAAAATTCGCTGTCCAGCGTTTTCCGTATTAGCTTGGCTTGTCCCATTAGTTGAATCATCTACCTCTACATTTTTTTATTTATTTATTAATTAATGCCCTATAGGTCTTTTACAACAGATAGGTTAAGTGTACATTAACAGAATTTAACAGAATATATAGTTTAAAGAAAAAAAAATTTATATGTAAACATAATAATGACATAAAGAGAAAAGAAAATACTTAAAATATAGATACAAATATATAAAGATAGATATAATATAAAGTAAAAAGCAAGTATGAATATAAAAAGCAGAAGCACAAGAAAAACATAATATAATAGAAATTTAAAAACAAAAAAAGTAATAATGTAGAGTGAAAAAATATAGCCTTGAAAGTCATATTATAATAAAAAATATACATACAAATACAAATCAATTATTTAAGTCCAATTCGACAAATACTAGTAATCTTTCAATACACCTTTTAATATATGTTTGAATAATATACGGTTATTGGCAAAGACGTCCAGTTGCTCGTATCTGTTTGCTAGTCTAGGAAGCCTTTGTAGTGGGGAATTAAAGATATAGTTAGTGGCTGCAGTTTCCACGGCAAAACCTGCACGACTTCTAGTTATGCGAGATGGAACACGCAAGCAGATACGTTCTAGTAGGACAGTCGATAATACCATTTATTAGTTTGTGTAAAAAGAGAAAGTCCGTCACTATTCTTCTAGTCTCTAGTTTATCAAGACTGCTAAAAGATCTAAGAATATTGTACTCGATATTACTTGAAGGTATGTTAAGTTTATAATTGATAAATCTAAGAAAATTATTTAGGACTTTCTCTATATTACTCATGTGAACTGTATAATGAGGGCTCCATACAACTATACTAAATTCTAGTATTGGTCGAATCAGGGTCTTAAATAATAATACGAAAGTTTCAATTTTCTTGAAATCTTCGCTTAACCTAAGTAAGAAACCTAAAGTTCTTAATCCTCCATCAACTGTTGCGTTGATATGGGGGACTAAAGAAAACTTTTTGTCAACAATCACGCCTAGATCTCTTATTTCATCTACCACACTCAAAACTTTTCCATCCATCTTGTAATCGTAGTGTACTACTGTTCGGGTGCGGGAAAATCTCATCGCTTGACATTTGGGGACATTTAAAGATAGATGAATCGTGCATACTGCCAGTGATGACGTATGGATTGGAGACTATGGCCCTTACAAAGAAAAGTGTAGAAAAGCTCAAATGCACGCAACGATCCATGGAGAGATCCATGCTTGGAGTAAGCCTAAGAGAATTAGAAACGACGAAATTAGGCAAAGAACTAGAGTAGTGGATATCACGGATCGTGTAGCGTAGCTAAAATTGCAATGAGCAGGACACGTTGCAAGACAGGATGGCCTCCCAGAGTTCTGAAATGGAGACCTTGGGAAAATAAAAGAGGCATCGGAAGACCTCGAAAGAGATGGGCCGATGATATTGTCGCTGTGGGGGGAAAGAAATGGCTGCAATTAGCCAGCAACAGGGAAGAATGGAATAAAAAGGAAGAGGCCTGTATCCAGCAGTGGAAAGACGAAGGCTGATGAAGAAGAAGAAGAAGAAAGATAGATAATAAATGACTCCATAAGCTGGAGAGGTACTGTAACGATATTGGCCTATTCAAATAGACATTGCTGAAAAATTATACGAAAATATCTATCTGCTAAAAGCTCATGATAAGGAGAAGCTCCACAATTCATAAATACTCTATAATTAAATATTTGCCGGCTAAATAGGTGCAGACGAGCCTTTATTATTTCTGCGCGCACGCGTGTAACGCATGCTTTCTTTTATTTTGACGAAACGAGCCAACCAAAGACGGTTGCCGGCAAAGCGGACTGAACCAATGAAAAACGTCCTAGGTGACATCATCGCTGGATGGTAGATGATTCAGAGACTAGGGATATTACAGTGGGATGGTGAAATGGCGAGAAATTTTGACTATATAAGCCATACAAATTCGAGGAACTGCCCTTAGTCTTCAGCATCAACATCAGCCGGAGGCCCTTGTGGAGAGAGGTCCGAAATACCATCAGTGGGGCAGAGAGGCGATTTGGAGCTGGCGGGGTTTTTTTAAAATAACGAGCAGCATTCTCGATAGAAGGAAAGTGAAGGGCTACACAGGCGCTGGTAATTACTTAATTTTGGAGAGAACCCGTAATATAATTTCGGATCAGGATGCCATCTCAGAAGCCGACCAACTACAAAAATAAGATAAGAACCTGTAATATTATTTATTCTTGATGTTTTCTTATGTGTATTAAGTGAAATGTTACAGTACGAACACCGATGGCCGAGCTGGACCACGATTCCGTAATCCATCCCTGTTCCTCCGAAGGCGATTTTTCTCAGAGATTCCTGATTTATATGATTTGCCTTGCAAAGTAAGACGGATCGGCTATCCCGCTCGGGATAGGGGTGGGAAAACTTTGGAGAAAAATCCACAGGGTCGCCGATAAATCTCTCAAGCGCCGAGGCTCGGGGCGCCTCTGAAATATCGGTTTGTTCTATACAGATACGGTTTTTTAATTATTCCCTGTCGAGAGGGTCCATTGAAATTATTGCCTCACTTCTTTCAGAAATTCGGCCTTACACTTTTTGGGTTTGACTTTCTTAAGTTATGTTGGCGAAAACAGTTTAAAGAACACTTGAAATAATATTCATTTATTCACTTCCTCTCTTAAAATATTTCACCCTTGAGGGGTAGTTAAAAAAAAAATTCCAATATCAATTGTTCGATATTCGTGACGTCACATTGGCCCACAATCCATTTTAACAGAATATTGTTTTTTCTTAACTGGCAACACTGATTTGTTTCTACCGAAATTTATCCTACCTTCCATAGTACTAGTTTACCTTTCGTTTCAACAAGTCTGGTTATTGAAGTGACAGGACATATTTTTCGCTTCCTGCCCTGTAAATTCTCATCTTATATTTAAGTGTGCATATTTAGAGATTATCGCGTGTTGGTGGACAACTGAGTGAATCGAGTGTTAGGTGAGGTGACATCTGGAAAGGGCGCCTAGAGACAAAGGTGAGTCGAAACGTCCCTCCCTTCCTCGACCAATACAGTCCACTTCTCCTCTCGTAAGTCCCCTTAACCTTCCTATTCCTAATCCCATTTCCCGCCAAATATTCCCGCCATCCCATCAACGTACGCGGCGAATCGCGTCGCGTACACCAATGAAAAAACTTTTCTAAAACAAGATATATTACAGATGTCTCGTAGGGGTGAAACTATTTTTATATGGGAAATTAGGTATGCAAAGTCTTTTTGGGTGTTCTTAGAGCTTACGACCTATCGTACGGCTGGCTTAAGTGATTACTTTATACAAAGTAACGTTCACTAATTCCACCCATGACAGGCCACCACATCTACCAAATTTTTGTAAGCTGTAGGTATATATGTTTAACTTGCGCACCATGTTTCGTTTATGATTTCGTATTGTATTTTTACTACCGCCACCTGCAGTCAAAAACTTTGTAGTTTCCATAAACCAGTACAGATGTCACCATGTAATGAGATATCTACATTTTGATTGGAGTATTTAAAGCAACATTCTTTAAATTTATGTGACATTCTTCAAAATTAATGAGGCGTATACGAGGTATACTATGTTGTTTAAAAATTAAAACATACTCAAAATATTCTGAAAATATGCAAAATGGTCTAAAAAGGAGATGAAATTGAAATAATTTACGGGCGTATTCTAGTGTAATATTAATAATAATTACGTCAGTAGTTTTCTGGGATATTCAGTCATATGAGGCGAGTGTTGAAGGCAACAGGAATAGAGGGCATCCGCGAAAGACCTGGCACGATCAGATACAACAAGTGTTTGAGGATGGCCCCGTTAAAAGCCGCAACAACCGTAGAACTTGTATGAGAAGACGTATGAATGTGGCCGAAGCAAAAGTGGTGTGCCAGGATAGAAGAGTGTGGCGTTCAATCCTCTCTGCCTACCCCTGGCGTGATGGTTAGTCGTGTATATCTAACATCTCTGGCCGACATTACGGATCCTAGAGCTTATGAGGGACCCTACAATGGGATATAATATCTGATATACATGGCAAAGTATCCCAGAAAACTACACACAGGACATTCTGAACGGCCGTGAAAACCTGATAGCATTTTTATCCAATATTTTCTAACTAACTAACTAACTCACTAACCATCACGCCGTTTCCCCGCAGAGGTAGGCAGAGAAGATTGAACGACACACTCTTCTATCCTGGCACACCACTTTTGCTTCGGCCACATTCATACATCTTATCATACAAGTTCTACGGTTGTTGCGGCTTTTAACGGGGCCATCCTCAAACACTTGTTGTATCTGATCGTGCCAGGTCTTTCGCGGTCGCCCTCTATTTCTGTTGCCTTCAACACTCGCCTCATATATTTTCTTAACCGTCCTTTCCTCGTTCATACTTCCACATGACCAAACCATCTCAGCACTCCTTTCTTTATTCTGTCTACCACACTACATATTTGATAAATAAACATATTATTAAAATATGGCTACATAATCTACATCAAATGTATAGATTCATCAATAATTAAACACAAGTTTAATTAAATGTAATTGATTTTGTGACGGTCGTATTTTAAGATTTTAAAGGCGTTCTCGCTTTGAAACGAATATTTTGATTTAAATATTCGTTTGTTGAGTAGCTTGTTGGTCTTGTGGTTAGGACACTGGCCTCGTGATCCAAAGGTTGCGGATTCGAACCTCACTCCAGACTAGCAAGTTAGTCCTATTTTCCACACAGCACAAGCGTTTAGCTTAGTTTGAAAATAGTAAGAATATTGATGTGACACGTATTTCGTGTTCACATCTCTATTTTTTTTTTTAGAAAAAAAAAAAATGATACAAGTGCCGCTGGTTTGCGACCCCCTTCAGTTCGCCCTTTGTAAAATAATACCTTCTTGACCTCGGGGGTGAAATGATGAATGGGCGCCAGGAACGTGAGAATTGCGCGGCAACCTCATATTACACTGACAGATCAGGCGAGCCCTGAACTCTTTCAAGTTCCCTCGCAACCCTTGGCTAGTTTCCTTGCATATCTTCCAGGGTACAAGTACTTCCCTGTACACCCAGGAGAGCGGGATTACGAGGATATGATCGTGATAGATCGAATCATTCCATTTTATTTATTCGCTGCTTTTCATATTTTCGTGAACGAGGGAAAATCTTTCGTGTTTTTTAACTCTTAAAAGACTGTGCTAAAAAAAACTTTAGGGACGGTGGAGTAACACAGCGTTACCTGATTAAAAATCGGCATAGTTTTTAATATGTGATAAAATATACATAAATACGATACAGGTAAGACTTTTAAACGATCCCTTTATATAATTATGTAAGGTAAACATACATATTTGCATTATTTTAGTAAATTATTATAAAATTATGGCAAATTGAATTTGCGTGCGCTTCCGCCGACGTTTCATTAGCAACTGAATACAACGACGCGGTCGCCAGCTCGCTTCAGTTGCCTGCACTCCGTCTTTGTCTAACGCGTGTTACCCGACTCTACCGTACTCTTTCTATATTGTTTTTGCTTTCGCCGAAACTCAAGCAACCGCCATCTCTGTCCTACATGAAATGTATGGTATTGTCGTGCTCTTTCTTGCTCGATTTAACTGCGATGTACAATATTCTGCTCTCTCTTGCACATTTTCCGAAAATACGAGAGTAATGAATAAATATTTTTTAATTAAAAAATCCGTACATTCCTAACAGTTTAATTTAGTAATTTTGGTGTGAAAATGTCTATTCGATGATTATAAGAAATGTGACATTTTAGTTTTCGTAAATAAGGTAGATATTTCATATTTTGTATGACAGGTAGACCTACGTTACATCACCGACACACAGGAGTTAAAAAAGTGTTTCATTA
>JADDOH010015274.1:0-31708 GCA_016648135.1 Agrypnia vestita
TTGCCATCCATCATAGTAGTTCATCGATCCCTTTACTAAAAAAAAACATTCGGACGGACTCTCATAAAATCTTGTGATGCGGTGTTTGCGGCCCCATCGTGAGTTGAATTTTCCTTTGCAAAGAATTTACTCCAAATTTTCGAAAAAATGGTAATCTGTATGGGGCAAGGTCCGGAGAGTACGGTGGATGTGTTAGACATTCCATTGAAGCTCCTCTAATTTGGTAGCCGTCTGTTGTGCAGTGTGTGGTCTAGCGTTATCATGAAGCAGCAGTGGCCTAGAGCGATTAACCAACCTCGGTTATTTAGCAGCTAGCTTTTCCATCATGGTTTGCAGTTGCTGATAATAGACATCTGCCGTAATCGTCTGACCAGAGTTAAGAAAGCTGTAGTGAACGACACCAGCACTAGTCCACCAAACGCTCACAAGTAACTTTTTTGGAGTCAATTTTCGCTTGGGGCATGGTTTGGCTGGTTCGGCAGGGTTCAGCCATTGTGATGAGCGCTTCCAATTATCGTACAGGATCCACTTTTCATCACAGGTAATGATTCGATTTAAAATCCTTTCATTATTGTGCCGGTTGAGTAATGCAACGCAGCAGTCAACGCGCGTTTGTTAATTTGCTTCACTCAATTCGTGAGATACCCACCTTTCAAGCTTTTTCACCTTATCAATTTGCTTCAAGTGGATTAAAACAGTTTTATCACTAACACCGCAGCCTGCAGCTAACTCGATGTGGTTTTGCGATGGATCCGCTTCCAAATAGCCTTCAATTCTTCATTATCAACTTTGGTCTCCGGCCGTCCACGGGGCTTGTTCTGCAGGTCGAAATTTCCAGAACGAAAACGTTGGAACCAAAAACGCACTGTGTTTTCTTTTGCGGCACCGTCGCCATACACATCATTAATCCTTCGAGCCGTTTCTGCAGCACTGGTGCCACGGTGGAACTCGTACTCGTAAATAACGCGATATTTCGAGTTTTTGATTTTGTAAACAGAGTGACGCAAAGAAAAAAACAATTGAGGAAAAAACAAATGAATTATAATTTTCAAAACACAAATACATGAGTAAATAGCTGTATAAATTTGGATTTGGAATTCCTAACCAAAGAGAAGATATTTGAGATCAAATTTGCCAGTACGGCAAAACGCCAATTTCATATGTAAGGACCTAATATAATATTTTGCTTAAAAAAATTCAAATCCCCGTCAAAAGCCTCAACAGCCGTAGAGCATGCAGGAGAAGAAGTATGAATATAGCCGACGCAAAATTAGTGTGCCAAGATAGACGAGTATGGTGTCCTATCCAATCCTCTTTGCCTACTCCTACAAAAATTAATCTATGGGTTTCTACAATAAAGAAAAAATACGATCAAATGATGTCATATTTTTTCATAGGTAATGTGATATTCATCATATCGTGTTTTCCCACTGATTGCTCTCGACCTATATGTGTAATGTGTACATGTACATATAAGTACGTACATACCCACATACTTAACAAAAACGGAATATACAAAGTACATAAATCTCTATCATATGTTAACGAGTTCATAACACCGGCGTAGCAATCCCAAAACCGTTAACTCGATAAAAATTCGGTACTTTATCCGTTTCGGATAACCATAAAAATATATTTTTATTGTGACATAATATTATACACACGTATCTCCGTTTGACAACTTCCCTTTTAAAAAGCCAAACCAATATATTTTTTAAACATTCAGAACCTATTGCCAATGATTTTTTATTTATTGCACCATGTGTCTCCGTCGCTTTTATGGACCTCATCCATTAATTATGTATTTCAACCTTTTATTCACGCAAGAAAAATTGTTTTGAAAATTCAGATCCTGTGATATACGCGCATATTTAATATTTATCGCCGTTCAAGTAAAACTGACTGCAATGCAAAACTGATATGCAAAAAAACATTTAAAATATGTTGTATTGTAAGACATAAATACTAGAATCGCGCACCATACTAATAATTAGTTAGGCAAATTAAACCTAAATTCAAAGTCAAAAATAGGTAATTTAGAAAAAAGCGTATTAAATCGGTCGACTTCTAGAAATCTCAATATATTTAAAGAGTTAAGGTTATTATTACGGTCGTTCAAAATATTTATGTGTTAATTAAAACGAATAATTTATACGAACCATATATTTTACTGAGAATAAAATCTTCAGCGAAACGTCGAGATTTGCTTCTCAGTAAAATATACTGTTCGTATAAAATAAATATATATCTATAAATAAATAAATATTTCTCAATACCTAATAGATTAAAAGAATATCTTCGTTGTTAAACAAGTAATAACTCTTCTAATTTCGTGAACCGTGTAATGGATATTAATCATTATTTGCATTCATATACCATTAAACTTCTCCATCACTCCGCACGTTATGGTAATAAAATGAATAATTTTGAAAGTTTGGAAACTAAAGGAAATTTGAACTCGCGTATTAATTTGCTTAACAATATTACTTTCATTAACTCTTCTCTCAATATTTCCATAACAACCGCATCTACAGCAATAACTCCAGCTCATTCCGTCAGTACCTAATCAATTAATTTTTGTATGTCCACGTAATCAGTGTAAAAATTCTGTATTTCAAAGTTATCAGCTTAATAATTGAAAGTTATCAGCTTAATATTATACTTCACCTGTCGATGAGATTCTATTACTCTCGAAACTTAAGAAGTAAAATATATAATTATTATTAAACTCACGTAGAGGTAAGGAAGTTTATGTTTTTCACCCAATTTAATGATCATTTGTAAAAGGTTTGAGTGTGGTGGTGAGGTTTATATGAAGTAATTTAAGGGATCCCACATCAAGCATCCGGGACCTTCGAGTGTTAGAGTAAGAGTTCATATAAGTAAGGCATACAGATATTATAGGAATAAAAGTACTTACACGTTTGAACTGAAGTTTTTCGATTGAGTTTACAAGATTGCGTAAAATATCGATAATAATTTCGGTAGCATTAGCGCGACACTACTTAAGGCACCGAAATAAATGACTTGAAATTTCTTGCTGAACACGTTCATATATTCGTGTTGACATGAACATATATATTTGATCAGATTGACAGTTATGATGAGCCTCTCGGTATTTCATTCAATTGTGAATAAAATGACCGTGGGTTCAGTACATTGCGGAAAACCATTAAATAAATACTATTTTTCATTGTCCGAATGCTTAGTTTGAAAAATAGAAACAACATTGATGCTTCCGTATTGTGCATTGTGCCTGCTTTGTATACTCTATTAAAAAAACGTATACTAGTGTTCAATTGTTTAATATAATCTTAGCGTTAACTGAAACCTAAAATAAAAATATATATTTATATCATCGAAAACTTTATTTGATGATATGCAACTGAAAAGTAAAATTTACGCAAATGTATCGAAGAATAATTCTTAGTAAAATAAAAAATAAAAACAATTCTTTTAACTGAAAATTATTTTTAATGAAAAAGCCTAATTTGAGAAAAGACTTTTTGTTCAAATTATGTTACAATTTAAAGTAAAGCTTAAATGCAAATACATTAAAGAAAAACTATTTATACATGTTACCAAAATTCAAAGAAAAAGGTATATAAAGGAATTTATTTTTTTTATTCAAACGAGTCAAGCATTGATTGCTTGGCTTTTTTCTTTTCATTTAACATCTCGCTGTAAGAGGCTTAACCATTTAATACGTTTCTTTATACTCCACAGTTTCGTGTAAAATCGAGATTTTCAGATAACTTCTAACAAATGAAACACTTTACTGAGATAATCGGATAGCATTTTTGTTGTTAAAACTTTAGCTGTTGGCTCCTCAACACCGATATCAGGATCTTCTCATTCCAAATTTTCTTCACTACTTCGTATAGTTTCTCATTTGTGGAAGAATTTTCGTTTTCAATATCTGAATATCCTCAGAGTCCACTTCATTGAACTCTATGTAGTTTATACGCTATATCAACAATTTCATTCGGAACAATATCATTCCCGAATTATGATTCTGCTTCTTCTTTTTTGAATTCTGTCTCCTTCGCAAACGTTTTAAAATAATGTTTTAGGACATCTTTCAACGTTTCTTGGATATGTCCAGCATTTGCAAAACATTATCACATCGACAGTGCTTCTGTTTTCAAACTAAGCTAAGTGCTTGTGTAAATAGTCTAATTCTTTGTGTATTGTCAAGAGTGTCAAATAATTGAGATTAAATGTACTGTAGGTATACATCGTTGTACAGTATCATAACGATCTGATACTTAGGCTGAATGATATATCTTGTAACAGATTGTTAGTTAACTTTGTTAAAACCACTACCAGATTTAAGGTCTACCGGTTTCGAGACGTACCCGTCTCTTCGTCAGGACCAACACTACACCACTGCATTCACAACACTACACACCTCAACCATAGTATTGTTACACTTCCACCAATAATTAATGACATGCGTGTTAGTCTTGTCAGGGACAAACATGCACTTGTTTGTCTATGACAAGACAAGTGTTAATATAGATATCATCACATATATAAATATTTTTCCATGCCGGTAAATTAATTAATCATCATCTTATTTATAAGTTTGATTGAATCAAATTGGCAAACTCTACCAAATTTTACACGCAAGCTTGTACTAGAATTGCGATAGAGGAGTTGATTATTTGCTTGAGCGTAATGTGATACCATATAATCGACATTCAAAAGTAATGAAACATTTTCTTAGAGTTTATATTATGTCAACTGGATATTTGATATCGGCTTTATATCGTCGGAATCGAGGTTTGGGATGCACTTTCAAAAATCGAATCGTCATTATAATAGGTTAGACTTTGAATAGCTCATATCTTTGAATGTATAAGTTGCAGGTGTAAATTGTGTAATGGTGTCAATTAATTGAAGACTGATGATTTTTTTAAATTGCTACAGCCTCCGCGCAAGCGAGTTATGTAGGTGGCTCAGCAAACTTCGGGACGCCATAGGTTCTGAATTCTAAATCCGATCGGTCGAAATGTTTTAAACGATAGCCTACATGCTTTTTTGCGTACGATGCAGTGTAAATAAATAAAGAGCGTATATAACACTAAGACAAGAATATACTTAAAGCATATTTTGACAAAGTTATATTTTTCTTATAAATTTCGATTTAGCGAAACAATATAAATATATGCAACTATATAAATATACATACATAAATAAAATACCATTCTGATTGAAAAAAATTCTTCAATAACCACAAAATAACTTTGTGGTAATATTATTACCCTATATAAATAAAAATAAAACACTTTGTATTCTTTAAGATGTTTAAAAAGCAATAACTTTTCTGAGCTTGCGAATCATCCTTTGTAAACAAATATTTTTTTAATATTAATTATGGTTAAGAAATTAAAAAAAAAACAAATTAATTAATCAATTAGAAAGACATACAGAAAAATCTAATTCACAAAAAATATAAGGCTACTACTGGGATTCGAACCCAGGTCACCTCCTTTCCGGGGCCGGTGCCCTGACCACTAAGCTGTGTAAGTGCTGTAACATTGTCGATTACATATAATTCTTTCCGTTAACTATCTCGTTACATTACATTGTATCCTAATTAGCGAAGGGAACAACTACATTGTTGTTCCAGTTTCCGAAGATTTCATATTTTTGTCCCAAAATTTTTTCAAACCATGGGGCTAGTGGGGTTATTCCGATTTCCGGGTATTTCAAAAGACTTTCAAAATTAAGGGGGGGAGGGTTTATTTCAGTTTCCAAAAATTTCTTCATTCGGTCCCAAAATTTTCTAAACCATGGGGGGGCGGTTTGTTTTAGTTTCCAAACTTTTCATTATAAAGCTACATAAACTTCCCAAAACACACAAATCAGCCACAAAAATTTCACAAATTTGAAGTGTGTGTGGTTTGACATAATTTGAAGTGTATACTTTAAAATATAAAATTTGTGGTGTGCAATTTGAAGTGTGTGATTTGAAGTGTGCAATTTGAAGTGTGAAATTTAAGTGCGTAGTTTGTAGTGTGCAGTACACTCACAGAAGTGTGAAGTGTACGCTTCACTATAATGTAGTACTACATTATAGTACTTAGTACAGAGCGGACCTATCACTAATTCTGATGGGAGATTATTGGCTGAACTCGAAACATGTTGATAATACATAATAGTAGTTTTAATTATTTTATTTTTATTAACACTATTTTTTCCGTATCTTTTTATACTTTGTTTCTAGGAAATGACATGCATGGCCCCGTTTTTGAGACTGGTCTCCCGATGACGTCAAGTAGATATCGGTTACAGGCGTGACTCTTAATGCACGCTTGTTTGCTCGGGGTGAAGTCACCAGAAACGGCCTCAACAGATATCAAATTGTATTTGCACCATTACAGAAGCGTGCATAAACAAAGGGTGCCAACACTCGATGCTCAATATTCTATTAAAAATTTGATGGGCATACTCGTGTGTTGATTTTCTTTAATTTTGTCACATATTTAGTTAATATTTTTTTTTTAATTTTATAATTTTTTTTTTTATAATTAATTTAATAAACTATTTTATATCGAACGTCTATCTATCCGTACCTCGACGGAATCAGGCTGAAATAATAATAATACTGATCGTGAATAGCTGCTAGGCCCGGGCGCGCGTGACACATCAACCAGCGCGCATCTCAGGTTACACGCAAGGGTCGTGTATTGTAAGGCTAACATATTTTATTTTCAAAATTTTTTTTTTTATAAATAAATAAAAACTTATTATTTAGGAAACGAAATTACGACAGTACCTTCTTTTTTTGACGGGTTACGGCTAGTATTAAAATAATTGTAAACGATTTCAATTATTAATTTCGATAGGTAGCTGTGTTTTGAGTTTTTCTTTGTTGATTTATAATTTAGTTCGACCCTAGTAGAAAATCTACGACTTTCCTTTGATCGAATGAGAGGCCGCCTGACTCCTTATGAAGAAATCCGCCGTCTTCTTTGTCGTCCTATTCACTCAATTTCAATGTTACAGAAATGCTCGAAAAAGTCAACCGATCACCGAGCTGTTTAAAATGAGAGTTTTCCACGATAGCTTGACACCTGTAGTTTCGCGCACCGCCGCCGCCGGCAAGGGCGCCATACACTTCTACTTGTTCAAACCAGGGTTGTTGCTGATGCAGGTTTTTACTATGCGGATGCTGATGCTGATGCTGATATTAATAAATTACTTCAATAAAACATATCCTGCTTTACAATTATTAGCAAACGTATATATATTATTTTGAATAAAGGGCAAGTTATAGTTATTAATTGTATAATTTTTTGTCAACAAAATATACTATACCTACCTCTGCGGTATAAGTATAGATATTTTTTTTATTTAATTAATTTATGGTACAAATACAGTTCTTATATATAACATATCAGATTAATCTTTTTTTTTAATACTTGGTAGTCATGTAGACCTCATCAGTGAAGAGAAGCTCGTGAGTCTGATGAGGGAGCCACAGTTATCCTTGTTATAATATATAGGTACATAGTGTATACAACTTATTTATTAATACAGTAAAAAGGTAAATTGATAATGAAAGTATAGGAGTTGTTTTGAAAAAAGCTAAAGGTTTAAATGATTTATGAATTTAAGTCTGATTTTAGGAAAATTTTAATTTTTTTGATTTGCTCTGAGAGGTTACTGATGCATCGTAAATCGATTGGTAAGTTATTATAGTAATTAATGGCTTTATAAATATAGTGATGCTGTATTTGGGTTGTTTTACATTTAGGCATTATGAATTGGTTTCCATTTCTCATAAGTTTGAAATATTCCTGGTTTTCTGTAAGGTTTTTTTCTTTACATATTTATAATATGGAAACTTGCTTGAAACTATCATCTACGTCTGGTACTGGAAACAATTTAAAGAGATCTTTTGTTGGAAATGTAGATTTTTTTTTCAGTATTACT
This sequence comes from Agrypnia vestita, assembly GCA_016648135.1. NCBI lineage: Eukaryota > Metazoa > Arthropoda > Insecta > Trichoptera > Phryganeidae > Agrypnia > Agrypnia vestita. The sequence goes on from JADDOH010015274.1 coordinate 7,945, forward strand.
TTAATGATAATCCTTTGTGATATTTTTACTGAGTTTATGTTTTTCTTATAACAACCTCCCCATCCGATAACACCGTATATGAGTAGAGAGTGAACAATTGCGTAATAAATATATGTTACTTATTTTTGTTATATATTTTTTTTGATAATCATCTATAATAATCAACGACCTTTGAAGTTTTTATCAATAAATCCCTTGAAAAAGGATAATCTACCTTCTTTAAGGAGTTTAGTAGCAGTTTCTTAGTTTTCGAGTTATATCTTCAAGATGCTTAAACTTTAAGTGATTTTTTTATGAGGTATTTTTACGTCGTTTTCAATAATAGTCTTTTTTACAAATACTACACTGTGCGGTACCCTTGTCCACAAACGTAAAATATTTCCATATCGCACATTTCATTGGAGGAGGCATTATGAATTTGAATAAGGTTTACTTATTATTATTAGGTACACTACGCAGCGCACGTCACAATAATTCACTAGCATTCAACCAATTTATGTTGACAAAACAATCGAATGAGGAAACAAGTGAAAAGTTTTTTTGTATAACTAATTGTCTATGATTGCTTACGACTTGAATGTCATCATTAAAAATCAGCATCGATTATTGCTGATGCTGATGCTGATGCTGATATTAAAAATAATGCTGATAATCCCCGGACGCTGATATTCGCAACAACCCTAGTTCAAACATCTCAAACCAAAATAATGTGTTGTATTGTTTGTATATGAAATAAAACCCCTTAGTATCAATTTTACCTTTTCTTTTAATTTATTGAAGTAAAAAAATTGTTAACTATGTAAAAAGGGATGAAGAAACCACTCAAAAATATAATACTTTTTAAAAACGGTGTATTTTATTAATTGTACGTAAATTAACTGATGGATTTTGAAATTATTCAATTAACTTAGGATAATCCTCTATTTATTAAATTATTTTTTAGTAAGATTATTGAAAAAAGACATGTTACAAGTCTATACGGTCATATAAAGCCCACAAATTGAAGAAATTTTCTTTATTTTTATAATATCGTGGGTCTGGTAATTTATTAATTGATTGAATAATTTAGTTTGTCATACAATACGTATTAAAAATATATGGAACCTGAAGAATAAATTTTCATTTCATTATTTTCCATACAAGAGTGTGATAATAATGCACGAAAAGATTTATTTATTTATTTGTTTGTACAGCGGATATCATACAATGATTTTTATAAAATAATTAATACCTACGCTATTACATTCTTAGCATTCCATTAATGTATCACAATAATAGCTCCCCATAAATGAGCCAATAGCTCAAATTACAAATTACAAATTATTAAAAAGACAAATTATATGTAGAAGTTTTTATTAAACATTTAACATTTGAAACATGTTTATCTCAAATTAGAAGTAGAGGTTTTTATTAAGCAAAAACTATTTAGAAGTAGAAGTATGTATAATATGAGAAAAATTATGAATTTTCTTATATTTTTAGACGATCGCCTTAATACATTACGAATATTAAAAATATTTAAAATAATAAAAACATCACCAAAATAAATAGTATTTTTTCAAAAACTTCATTTCTTGATTTTTGATGTCGCACTATTTTATTTGTGTAAAATCAAATTATATTCAATGAATATCACTTTCCATCTTTTGTAGGATTAATAATAAAAATGATAAAAAATTAAAAAACTTATAATGGAAATTAATATATTTCTTTTTCTTTTTTTACAGATGCTGACTTGGGTGGGAAGATCATGAAAAATTGCATGACACTATTAATATAGTAAAATGTAATATTCTGAATTTCAAATACAATTTCGTCTAAAAATGTAATGTTATGAGAAATCTAGGTAGATTTTATGTAATGTTGATACTCCAAATTACAAATTTACGATAAAGTAAATGACTAACATAATTGAACGAAAAAATTGTAACTAAACGAATTTATTCCAGCTATAATCTTGTATCTTCAACATTTTAGTGTTAGACCTTAGGTGACAGTCATGTTGAATAAATAATATTAGAAGCAAGAATACATGTAGATAAGATTGACAAAATCCAAATATATAAAAAAATATCTAAACTTTAGTAACTATGCGATATTGAAAATATCTTAATCGAAATTATAAATGGTCAATTTGAACATAAATTATATTAGATCAAGTATAGTATTACATTTTTATTGAAATATTATATTTAATGAGTGTTAAAATATGTTTATAAAAATATTAGATAATACATTATATGTATCAGAAGCATATTTGGAAATATTTAAAGCCTGATAAACCACTTTCCAAAAATGCTCTAAGTGTATAATTTGATAACTTTGAAACGAAGACATTCTAGTGAGTATTGTTTAAAGATAAATGAAAAGCGATAAAACCTGTTGAGTATGAGCGGAAATATGAAAATGAGCCCAAGTTCAAACTGAAATTGATTTGAAATAAACAATGACTGATATTTGTTCTTTGACTAGCGATTAACAAATCTAAAATGAAAATACCTTTTGATGTTATCATAAACGAAAAGTATTTCAAATTAATTTTGGTTTGAATTTCAAAATATTTCCGTCCATATTCCAGCTTTGTTCCGCGTTGTTTATGCACATTATTATATGCAATTTTGAGTAGTTCTTAGGTTGTACATAATATATTATAATTACATATTTAATGGTGTAAAAGCTATAGAAACCTGTAAAAAGGACATACCATTTTGTCCTCGTCAAAATATGTCGATAATTTAAGTATAAACTCGACTACAGTTTTTATAAAATCACATAATCCAGTAGATTCAAAAATATTTAAAATAAATGTTTTATTATATAGAACTATCTACTCAATGATTGCTTTGTTTATATTTGTATATTAGGAAACTAAGCATTATATTATTAATGTAGTAAATATTTAAAAGCTATGTTGTCTTAACTAATTTGTTTTAAAAAAAAATGAAAATGTTTCGTATTTGACGAAATGTTATTATGATTTTTTCTAATGAGAAATGTAACACAACGGCCTGATAAAAATATCGAATAATTATGTTTAAAACTTCTCTTCATGTACAGATTCTAAATTTAATACATACTTTATTATTTATGAATTATTATTTCCATATTACTACAATTTAATGCAGAAATTGTGTCAAATATTATTATATTATGTGTGTATATGTACCTGTCGTCAAATTTTATGTCTTTTTGCCTAAATCATGTCATAATTTTTAAGAAAAAATAAAGTTTATCAAGCTGTTTAACTATTAATGTAAGTGTGTGATGATTGAACTTTATTAAATTATTATACAAAATCTTATAAAAATAAAAGATGTCAATATTAACGAAAAAAAATTTTCTATAAAATATACATTTTTGTATATGATTTAAATTCATCATTTAAAGAATGAATAGTTTTCGAATAGTTTTCCAAATAACTGACAGAATTATATAAAATAGTGTTAATATGTTTAGCAAAATTTCGTGGTTTTAATTAATTAGTTTCCTACTACTGCCAGTTACTATCATGTTTTAAATATAATTTATGCATATATCATTTAATTTCTACTATACTATAATGATAAAAAAAAAAACTAAATTTGCTTCATGTGACACAGTGCTCCTTTTAAATCCTTTTGTAAAATGCCTCTTCTCTAATACTATATTTTTTTGCATTTTTAATATACCTTTATTTTGTTAAATTATTGAAACTATCTTGCAATTTATTTTATAGAACAAGAAACAATTCGTAAATGCATGCCAATGGATTTAAAGTGTATCTCTTACTTTTAAATTAGTGAAGTATGGGACAAAATAACTTATAAATTAATAAATACGAAGAGCTTTTTTGTTACTTGTTATTTTTATTTGTAACATTTCTGTGATGTTTTTGTAGAATATACGAATAATTAATGATGTTATGTCTATTAAAGAATAAATGTATAACTATCTTATCTAAAATAAATCATTTATTCCAACCAGTAAACCTGATAAAACATAGGATAGTCTGTCAAAATAACTATCACCATTCACTCAATTATTTTTAATGAGCAAACGTTGTGAGCTGCTAGTACATCGATGAATAGGCAAAAATATGTTATTCAAATATTTATTAATAATATAATAGCTCACAGAACTAACAGCTCGATTTTACAATTGTGGGGTAAAATCAAAGGCAGCAATATCTAAACAATTGAATGCACTCATCGATGATTACTAATTTATAATGTAGTGAATTCGAGATTTTATAGGTAACGTAACCTGTAAATTTATAGGAAACACGATTTTGGAAGGAATAGTTGCATAAAATCGAGATTTCTGTTTAAATTGAGTAGCTTGATGGTTTGGTGGTCATGACGCTCGCCTAGTGATCTGGTGATCTGTGGTTCGAACCCCATTAGCTCTATCGAGCCACAGCGAGTAGTGTTACTTTCATGGCACAGGCTTTTAGCTTAATTTCAGAATAGTAAGAATCTTGATGCGACACGTATTCCGTGTTCGCATCTCATTTTTTTTTACTATAATAGTTGGGACAATCAGATGTTTTCACGGAATGTATACAAGGAGTGGAAAACATTAGGTTGTGTTGTAACGGTCTAATTCTATAGGTTTTTATATGATTGTCTAACAAGAGTGTCTTTAGTTGTTTTTTGAACTGTTGTAAGCTGTCTGTTTGTCTCAGTTTATTAGGTAGTTTATTCCATAACTTTGATCCAGCCACCGGGAAAGCACGGTGGCCGAAATTGTTTTTCTTGACGCGATTTATTGCCATTGATTTTATACCCTTAAATTAATGCACTTAAGTATTTCAGACATATCACAAGAAGTACAGTTGCAATGGAAAGTGTGGAGGAAGGAAAACCAGCAAGCCTGAAATCGCAGACTAGATGGATGAATTTTGTGAATTCTACAACCAATGATTCATCTCAGACTGAACGCATTCGGATATATTTAATATAATCAATATTCAGAAATAATAATATTTAGGAATAATGCAGATCAGGGCAGGTGGCCCAAATAGTTTTGTTTGTGGTGTCATTATTATAGCAACCACGATTGCTCTGCCAACCGCATAAATAAGAAAATAAGAAACACTAGAAATTAATTAACGATTTATTAATCATTTAAAAAAAATCAAAAATTACTACCGCTTGCTAACACTGTACTAACCAAATAATTCCACTCAACTATCGCATATAAGTAGGCACTTTGCTTGGTTCACACTTGCGCTGGCCACACCGATCCCTTCGATCTGTTGCCAATATCGCATCGGTTAAACGTCAAAACAAACATGTAGCGCCGCGGCACTGGTTCCGCCTATTTATACGAAACACTTTGGTTTCTCGAACCTCCGAGATTATTTTAGTATTTATGAGAATGTTCCTGTTGCTTTCAGACTATACCAGACGCTTGTAGAATATTGTAGATAATTCCAGAGTATTCCAGATATTTCAATAGAGCGCAATTTAATCCGGATTCTAGCATCTCAATATAAACAATCACTTACTGAGAATTACCAGAGATTATTTAAAAGACTAAAAATAGGATTCTTGGGTATTAAATTCTTATAAATATTTAAAAATATTTTTTAAACGCGGGTTAAATGAAAGAAATTGCAAATAAAGACGGATCAAATAATGACTGAATGTACCAAGTGCAGTGTAAGCAGAAGAACTAGAGAGCGAAACATTCTCTTAAAATTTAAGTGTTGAAAGAATTGTGAAAGCCGTCAGGCTAGAAATATATAGAAAACGTTTCCACTCTATTCATCATACTGTTGGTATCATGTATTATGTCTTCTGAAAGTAGATACCGCCTAGTCACCTTCCGTCAATGTCACTCATACTGACATGTAAGTTGACAGATGTCTTATTTTATTTTATATTTTATATACTTTCTAACAGATTTCAAAGAATTATGTACTTTAGTAAAAAGTTTCAAGAAGGATATGAAAATTAAGTAAGTTAGACGCAATATTCACAATTAGATATTTGACAGTCAAATTAACACTGAAACCAAACACAAAGTCCAACATTGTGCATCTGATGTATTTAATAAAAATAATTGACACTTTTGCTCTACTCCTTAAATAATTTCGTGTTGGATAAGCCTTATCCTTTTCACGATTCCTTAAGTTTTTGCGGCGAAATAAATTGAATTTCTAACCGATTGTGGAACACTTAACTCTTCAACTTTTAAATACGTGACCTTTTTGTAACTACTGTATTTCTTAAATGTCATGAAACCAATTCTTTAAATTCTAAATATTTTTCATTCCTTCACCTGGGACATCTTTAGGTAAGTTAAATGTTTATTTATTATTCCTCTCTTAAATTTTAATATATAAGTTTATTACACAATATAACGAACATTTAATTAAATATTTTTTTTATTCAATCAATAATCAAATTAATATATTCATAAACATAAATCCATAAACGTTGGGTTTTGAAATTTTAAATGAAGCAGTTAGAAGCATCACAGACAAGTTCGTAGATTTAGCGTTTAAATATGTTGTCTATTGAAATTAATTGTTTTTATGATACGGTCATTTTACTTCATCTGTAAAAAATATAATCCTGCCACGTTTGCCGAATTTTCTTGACTTATGGTACATTAGTAATGAGTCACGCATATTGATATTTTTACAATATTGCACAATTTTCAAATATTATATTATAGAAATTAATTATTAAACTGCCGTAAAAAGTTTTTTTCCGCTTGTTCGAATACGAGTTGGTAATTCTAATATTTGTTTTAAGTCTTTTATTTTTACCCCCCCCCCATTCACCGCCCTTAAACACTGACTTATCTTTGCCCTTGGGAGGCCTCTGTGAGGGCGGTGACGGGTATACCAGAATATTATAGGGTTGGTTGAACATTAGTCAAAACCCAAATAAACCGGACTAATTAAGCGTAAGTATGACAGATGTATAAGTTACTTATTCAATTATTTAATTCATAAATCTTTACCATGCCTTGCGATTATTTTATTATATATGCAAAAAATAATATCCATATAGGTATAAATTTATTATTAAAATAAAATATTTTTGGAGTAATGAAAGAAGGTAGCACGCGAAAACTGTTAGAGAGAAAAATAAAACAAATTAATTACTAACCGTCACACCATTTCCCCGCAGGGATAGGTAGAGAAGATTGAACGCCACACTCTTTTATCCTGGCACACCACTTTCGCTTCGGTCATATTTATACATCTTCTCATACGAGTTTTACGGTCGTTGCGGCTTTTAACAGGGCCATCCTCAAATACTGTAGTATCTGATCGTGCCAGGTCTTTTGTGGACGCTCTCTATTCCTGTTACCTTCAACACTCGCCTCATATATTTTCTTAACCATCGTTTTCATCGTTTCCTCGTTCATATAATTTAAAGTATACTCTAATATAATATTTATTCTTGTAGCTACTTAAATTCTTATCTTAATCTTGTATGTATATTCTCTTTTATTTTTCTTTTCTTTTAGTTTTAGGTATTCCTATGATTTAATTTATTATTATTGATCTACTTTCATTCTTACGTTTATACTTTCTTTAATTATCATTTGTTAATATTACATAAATATCATATGAGAATAACTGCCACAGAACAGGTTTTACCTAGTATGGCAGGTATTAGTAACTTTTATTAACAAATGTAAATAAACAATAAAATTAATAAATAAAAAATACTTTCCACATGACCAAACCATCTAGCACTTCTTTCTTTATTCTATCTACCACACTACAGCCAGCATTTTACATTCACTTCTAATTTGTTCATTCCTCACTCTATCGAACAAAAATTTTCCACACAAGCGTCTTAGTGACCGCATTTCTACCGCATTCAGTCTACTTTCATTCCTCTCAAAATAGCTCATAATATCGTTCTCAAACAACATCATTTTCAGACGAATATTGGATATACCTAATTTTCAAACCCATATTTTATTATGTAATATTGTGTGAAAAAATTACTACAAAAGTTAATTTAATGATTTCCAGTGGAGGTATGGCAGTCGAGTTGCAAATAGAAAGGAGGAAATTAATCAAATTTCGATGCGAGAACGTGAAAAATTTGAAATATTTAAGCTCAGCTCATTTTTATGGTTTTCTAATTATTTAATTTTTTTTAAAGTTATTTTATAAAAAATTTGATGATTGCACTTACAAATTATATCATCAAATAATTTGGCAGTCACTTTTATCTTGAAGGATTTTAATTAAAAATATTTTTTAACTAACCTTTAAGTGCTCTACAAACAATATTTCTTAGAGAAAACTTAGAGTTACTTATCACTACAAAAGTTTCGAGCAAAGCAATCCCTTTCATCATCGGGTGTAATTAATAACTAGATGATAAGATAGAATGCTTCTCCCATAGCTAGTAGCGATAAATAACACAAATATTGTTTTTTTAGTTTAAATTTTAAATATAAAAATATATAAAATATATTAAATTTTACATTTAAATTCTCTCAAGCAATCGATTAAAAATACTTACGAAAGTAATAAATACCTAAACCGTAATATCACAAACATTAACTTACAGATAGAAAATGTGTATTTATTTTAATTATATATATATATATATATAATATATATATATGTATTAGTATTTGCTTTCCACTTTAAGTCATTATTATTTTTTTGTCAATAAAATAATTTCGAAAACTTTTTTAAAGCTAATTGTGAGCCCAAAATATTTTTTTTGAAAATGATGACGCATTCTCAAAATGACTGAAGATTTTTCATTAGCTAAGTCTGTTTATTCAAACTTCATTTTAAAAAAAATAAATAATAATAAAAAAATAAAAAATTTAAAAAATAGTTAACACTCGCTATTCTTTCATTATGGTGAATGGCCATTCGATGATTTCATCCCAGAAAACATTATTGTCGTTAAGATGTACTGATAGTTTTCTGATGTCTTACATTTTTGTGATATTAACAGGAAGTTTTCCTTTTTAAGCAAGCTAGTTTTCAGGTGATGATAGTAGGAAGAGCTGGAACCTCTTGATGGATGTTTTTTTTTAGAAGAAAATGGTGTCCTGCAAGTAGCTGACCTCTTTTCCAAAAGAAAAGCAAAAACCTGGACTCTTTTAGCGGTTTTCATACGCATTCATATTAACGGACAAAATTTTGTGAAGCTTATTTTGGTAAAATAAGCTTCACAAAATTTTGGAAAATAAGTATGGAGAAGACCCCTTTTCAAAATGACCGATTCGAATGATCTGCAATATTATCCACATACAATTTAAGATATTGTATTAAAAATAAGTTGAAAATTTTCCATCAAATACATAGTAATTATGTATTTTAAATATATAACGTTCTAAAAATAAATTTAGATTAATATACGAGAAAAAAGTTTTATAATAAACCCTTCCTGTCTTCCATGTAATAAAGTTTTATTACTTTAAGTTACAAAGAGCCCTAAATACCTCACTTTATATAACAAATTTGAACTAATTCGTCAACGACTTCAATCACGCGTAAAAATGTGTCAAGCCTTTCACCATTCTACAAGCAACACGAACTGATTGCCTTGTCGCTTTCTGTGCCTTGTACATATATACCTTTGTTTGATGAAATTTACGAACCCTTTGCTGCTGACATTTTTGAGCTAACACAGCCCTCCTATTCACGTTGAAAGCAAGTAGAGGAAACACGACAGTATTAGATTCAGAGTCAAAAGGTAACATTATAATTTATCGGCATAAATCATTGACGTAGATAGTGATTGAGACTTTGTACATGACGGATGAATTAACTGGGTAATTTTATACAATCTTCTTGCATCTTGAGATCTGCTGACCGTGTTTTATACCCTTATCCATCTCGCCTCGGTTAACAAGTGTCCGGAACTCTGGTTTTACTGTGAGCGCCAGTATTTATAAAGTTTTGCATTAAAGATGTGAATAAATGTATTACTACAATTACTTGATTATTTGTTTATGTTCAAATTGTATTTTCAACTATAATTATAAATAATTTAATTGTTTAAATAACTTTTGTAAATAATAATAACCGTATTACTTAATTTCATTTAGCACTAATATTCATTTTTATATATTGACTAGAATGTCCCAACTTCAAAAAAAAACAACTAGCAATTTTAAAGAACAGTATATATTTGGAAAGGGATTTGTGGTATGTAATCATCAATTTATAGAAGATTGACGAAGAAGTCCGCCTCCACCACGTGGGTTTTTCCGTTTTCTAGGAAAGTGTTGCGAAATGTGTAAGTATTGTATTAGAATGGCGAGCAAGTAAATACGACACACAGGTAAATAGGAATAAAATACTCACAGGTATTCAGAAAAAAGGAACTGTAAATAAAGTAAAAGATTTATTGACGTCAAATTTCAGGATTGCAATCACCGTACGCTTTCTTGTTGAGTCAATTTTTATGGTTTAATTGGACGACGGAATTCACCACTATAAATACACACAATGATTTTTACCATTCACCCAAACTCAAACAAACTATAAACTTAATTTTAATATTTGATGTTGGAAGCCCATATGTGTACGCTTTGCGGATCGACGAAGAAACTGTTTTCAAACTCATCTAAAGCTATTCAAAGCTTGCTAACTAGCGATGTTGGCGTGCTAATATTGACGTGCCGATGTTGACATATTGAGCGCAGTGCTAAATTGGTGCACTATTATTAATTATTTAAGGTCAAGTAAAATCACTTCAGGTACACCACGATGCACTCATTAATCTTTACTTTCCTCACTAGAAAAAATGTTTGACATTCATTAAATGACGATTGTTTCTGGCTTATTCGTGTAGGTTTTTGTTTAAAATATAGTTTCAGGAGTATTTTTTTAAATATATTAAATTTGAATCGTATTAAAATACACTGTTTTTTTCACTATATGTATTATTTAATTGTTAAAACGTTTTCAAGGTCGCTCTCATTGACAATAATAAATTTTCAAAAAATATTGCTTATATTATATGTATATATCAACTTTTTTATTTAATTATTTACACCAACATGTTTCATAAAAACCTTTCCATCGTCAGGGTATTGTATAACTGTCAAAATATCAGAATGAAATGTCTTTTGTTTCTTGTTTTACTAAATTATTTGAAAAATTGTTTTTACATATTATTACTGAAGTTCTTGATTACTCGCAATTATTGGAAAAAAAAAATTAAAAATTTTCAACTAAATTAAAAACAATTACAGACAGTATTTGTGAGGATATGGTGTATGATATGATGGTGGAGGTAGGGGGCGGAATTAGAGTGGGGAGGTTATGGGTGGTATTTGAATTCTAATTATGTTTTTATTATTTACTTTATTATTATGAATTTCTAATCTCTATAAAATATCAATTTTCCTTCGTTTGTTGCAGCTACATAACAATGTTCAATTATTTTTATCGAACGTATGACCCTCCATTTTGGTATGTTCCGCCATTTCTGAATTTAAGGCGAAGTTTTTAATTGCTCTCTTATGTTCTTCTAGCCGTTCCTTTATTTATAAGGAACGGTCTGTCTGGTGGTCACTGGCTCTTAATCTTTTAATCTTTATTAAGGTAGAAGAGATACAACATGCAAACTAATCATAATTTTTCTGCAAGAATATTCACTTAGTGGTATTATCTGAAATGCGTCTTGGTTGAAGAGGATTCTTTTTAATATATACTTACTCTTGCAAAAACCTATTTAGTCGTGAACATATTCGTTTCATCTCTTCGTGAGCTCTTAAAAGCATTTTAATCTAATTTATCATATTCTGCTCTCAGTGGCGCGCAATAGTCATACTGCACCATATAAAATTATGTGCATACTGTAAAAGGATTCATTAAAAACTCCTGTTCATCCGACATCTAATGGAAAAATGGAACCACCTTTAAAATCCTCCATTAAAAATTTTTGTTTTAGTAAAATTATTTTCCTCTGTATAAGATATTCCACCTATGAAATATTTTGCAGATTTTTATAAAAGATAAAAAATACAAGAGCGGAAAATATTATTTTTACATTTTAAAAATATATAAAGTAGATAAAAGTATTTTTTTATTAAAGGCAAGTATTTGTATTAAATTTTTTAAGGATCAATTTTTGGGTGAAAAAAAAATTAATGAATTTCTGTATTTAGTGTATCTATTTAAGTCTTAGATTTATAATAACATAAGTTGTGTCCATTTTTCTTTTCAAATTTTAATCTGTACGCCAAAAGTAAAACGAATTGGTAAAACTTATAATATTTCGTTTGAAAGAAAATTTTCTGTTCTACAAGATATTGTGTTTGCTTTTATCATGACCTCCAAGATGGAATGTACAGTAGACAAAAATTAGCACTTTTGACACCGAGTGAATCAAGACCGTTACCGTTAACTTAACCGTTATATATCATTAACTTTACGTTACCAGTAACCGAAGTCACATCAATAATCACCAAAAGCTTTTGGAGGTGAAAATGATTCCGGTTCTTCCCGCATGCTAAGTTAAGTTAGAAGAGTCTCCGCACGAGGAATTCCCTGTTTTTCTTGAGATAAAAGATCCCACGACCTCTTCACAGTCATCAAGAACTTCAATTATCGTTATTTGGTCCAAGAATTTTTGACTTGCTTTTAAGAAAGTCTTTTTTGATTTTTCAAAGGAATTAGGACCTATCCTGTGGCTGGCTTAAGGTTGAATACCTACCTAAGCATTTCGAAAAAATTGATTTTTAAAGTTTTGTATTTTCTTAAAGCTTGAGGTCTTAAGAATGTCCGGTGAAAATTTCAAGCAAAAATTCAAAAACATAACAATATTATAGCTTATAATATTAGCATCTCTTTTTTGATTACGCGGCACGCCAGACGGCGCCGCGCTGCACGCAGGTAACTGCCAGTCAGGCTCTTTCATAGTAGAAACATTGGGCATATTTTTACTTTGTTTGTGAAGAGTGCTCGATGATATGGAAATTCTAAGCAAGATGGAGAATTTATATTATCGACCTGGAATCGATGATTTTATGTAAGTTAAAAAATTTCGCGATTTATTCATTACTCAATTTTCAAGCACGTTTTACTCAAAACCATATTTTAAAAATAGATGACCAAAATATCTCGGCAACCACTGAATCGATCAACTTAAAATTTCTAGTGGTTATTTTATACACAAATATCCAGTCTTTGTCGTTTTTTTTTAAGTGACTTGGTTTTTTTTTATCGATATAATATGCCAAAATTTTACCCTAAAAAACACTATCTGAAATTCAAACGCCCGCCACTTTGCCAAAAAACGATAACTCCAAAATCTACTACGTTTAAGATCGAGTGATGTATGCAAATATCGTATAAGAGAGGTTCACGGTACAGGTAATTATGGAATGTTACTCACAGTCTATTAACACTGAATTTATAAGAAAATTATTGAGGTGACAAGCTAAAATTTAGGTGAAATGATTAATTTATTGTAGACGATCGAAACTTAAAAGGTGGAATGAATTAGCGGGAGCGGCTGGCTTGCTATGCTCACTTACATCGGGTGGTCTATCAATCAAGCGAGCTAGTAAGAGTCATTGATTACCACAACCTTCGTTTGACAGATCTCACTTGCTGCACAATGATGGAGACTTGCAATAAGTCTGACTGTAACCAGATTAATGGCAGCACGGCGATCTATTCTGAATTCACTCCCTTAGATGAATACAATAAAATAGCGTATCTTCGAATGTGTATCAAACATCTCCAGTTCAGATTAATAAGAAGCTATACAACCTATTTTTAAATTTTATAATTATGCTTACGGAAAACTGTAAATACTAAATCAATATATATATATATATATAAAGAAACCCGTGTTTCCCTATCCGCTAAATTTTCTCCAAAACCAGCCACAACCTCCCATCGGTGGTTATGGTGGTGGCCCTTGGTGTCACATCGAAAATATGCGATTTTGGTGGGGGTGGCTATGCGTAGGTGGGAGTGGGTGACAAAAATGTGCTTTCTAGCACATTGTCTTGTTATGGAAAGGCCGCAAATACTTCAGATTGTTTCAAAATAGGCGCGCCGACTGTGTCGGTGAGTTTAGAAGGTTCCGGAAAAATCTTCTCTAGAAAGTTCTGGAAAGAGAAGGTTCTAGAAAATTCCCGAATGTTCTATATGGTTCAAAACTGAGCGGCGGAATATATCGGTGTGTCTAGAAGGTTCCTGTACATTCGATAAATTTCTAGAAAGTTCTGGAAAGAGAAGGTTCTAGAAAATTCTCGAAAGTTCTATAAGGTTCAAAACTAAGCGGCGGAATGTGTCGGTGGATCTAGAAGGTTCCTGTACATTCGATAAATTTCTAGAAAGTTCTGGAAGGAGAATGTTCTAGAAGGTTGACGAAAGTTCTATGACGATCCAAACAGTATACTAAAAATCTACGCGTGCGAAGCCGCGCGGGCACAGCTAGTAATAAATAAACGTCACTTCTCAGAACACAACCGCCAAGTACGACGAAACGCAGAACAAGTTGAATGTTTGGAAGATCGAGATGAACCAGCCGCAACAACCGACAACTAAAGTGATATACGCAGATTACAGATCCCTGCTTTACGTCAACAAAGAGATGGACTATCGAGCTTCGCGGTTACCGAGATTAAAAAACAGACTTGTATAATATTTAATACGTTCATGGTGTGAAAACCTTGTCGCGTTATGGCAAAATTAAAAACGCACCTAATGAAGTATTACTTCAATTAAAAAATAATGAACTCTGCGTATCCTCAACACAGTATAAGTAATAAAGATTTAACCAGGTTTGCAAAATGAGATCGTTGTCGAAGCGTTGGGCCCTCATTTGAATCCGGAATCAATTTTGCTCCGGTCCTGCTTTGTACTTCCGCGCACTTTGTACGCCCTCTATTCCCTAACCCCAGCTAGGGCTAATTCAAGGGACGGATCGTGTACGGGCTGAAGGCCAAATTTATTAACAACCGCACCTTCAATATTTTTAAGCGTCGGACCGTAAAGGAATCATTACATTTTTTCATCAAATTATTCTACGGACATAAAAAAGGTTATTGTGCATTATAAATTATATTAGGAAAAAGCGTTCATAAAAAAATAATTAATTCTCACTTTATTATGTATAATGATTAGGTTAATGGAGAAATTCACGTCAGCATGACGTCATGTTATATTTAATTGACGTTCTCGCGAGACTTTGGTAACAGACCCCCAAAGTGATTGAGGATTGGAAGGTCGTCCCGGGTAGTCCACCAAGTTAGTCCTATTTTTTGACGTTATTTTATTTATTCTACTTATTATATTGATAATATTTTAAATATCCTGGAAAATAATGTAACAAAAAGCTCAGATCAAAATCACTACAAATATTGAATACACTATAATACAATACACAATCATTGATATTGATAATATTGATCATACAATATTGAATATTAATAATATCGCATTTCTCGATATTATCTACTTAGTCGTAATTCTTAGAGCGGTCAATCTCTATATCACAGACCACCGTCATCATTACAAGTAAAATACCAAATTATATTTGATTATAACGAATAAAGTTAAATGGAAAATCATAACCGAAATTATTGAAAGAAAAAAAGGCATCAAAATTAAATACATCGCATAAAACGTAGAAACCAAACAATAAGTACTGAAACTGAACCTCAAAAATGTGCAAACTTATTTAATTCATTTTTTGTGAAGTTATGAATAAAACTTGCAAATAAAATATCCCAAGAAAATCAAGACACTAACATATATCATACTACCATAGCCTCTCAAATAAATAACACCATATTATCTAAATTTAATTATGTCACTGAGAACGATGTCAAATATACAACAATGTCTTTGAAAGGTTCTGCACCAGGATATGATAAAATAATAGTACAATTATTGAAACAAATAAAAAATAATATAAGCAAACCGATAATAAACTTAATAAACTTGAGTTTTAAAACAGGAATATTTCCCACAATTTTTAAAAATACTATTATTATTATCTATATCCCAATATTAAAAACGGGTAACCTTGAGGAAATGACAAACTATCGAACAATTTCTCTTGTATCAAGTAATGTGAAAAACCACATCACTACGTATCTCAATTAAAACAAATCAATATGGTTTTTGGGATAATCTAGGTACACATGATGCGATTTCCACACCCATAATATCATCATTAGACTAAAAAAAAATGCATTGGGATATTTATTGATTTATGAAAGGCCTTTGACAATACTTAATTAATCACATAGCATACTCTTATAAGCTCGCACAAATCGGAATAAGTGGAAACGTACTCTCCTGCATGAGGTTCTACTTAGCCAAAAGGAGACAATATGTGAATATAAATAACGTACTCAGTGATCCAGAAATTCCTACACATGGTACACCACGAGGCACGGTATTAGGACCACTACTATTTATTATCTACCTGAATATGATCTTACAATGGAGAATTTTTGGAAAACTATACTCCTACGCTGACGATACGATAATTATAGTAAGTGATGATACAAGGGAAAATACAATAAAAAAGCAAATGACCTCTGACCCACAATTAGGTCTCCCTTACATTAAGGCTGGACAGTCACTGCAAATGCATATTTCTAAAAAATATGATTTTTTATTATTCATTTTTATCAGAATGTGTACTCTAGATAATTTACAAAACAGAATGCCGTCGGCGGCGGCGTCATTTATTGGCGCATTTCATACTTTGGAGATTTTTTTTTTAAAATAATAATCAAGGTGTTTTTATATAGAAAAAAAAAAAAAAAAAAGAAAAAGTGAATTAAGCCTTAAAATACGGAAATAAATACAATATACTGTTTGAAGTCATATTTTTATATAAATAAAAAGCATTTTAAAATCATGTAAAAACGTAAAAGTTTCATGCAAATTTAAAACATTATAACTTTATTTAATATTGAATATTTCTTAATTTTCTTAGTATAAATTCTAGATAATAAAATCTACTTTATAAGTATGAAAAAACATATTATGCGTACATATAGATATTCATTAAAAATTAGCGCCGCCTAGGACACTAAAAATAATTTTTTGGCCGCGGCCTGTCGATTAATGATTATATTTTATTAATTATTGTAAATAATGTCCAGTTTATTACTTATATATAATAATAAAGGTTATATCTAAGTTGTAACGCCGAAATATGCATTTGCAGTGAATGTGCCGCCGTAATGGCATAAAATTCACTCTCACTTTTATCCTGTAGAATGAAAAGTTCTCTTCAACAAACCCTCCATATTGATGGCTTTCTCCACGTAGATACAATTATTAGAGCATCAACTACATGAGTAAGGTTAACCCTTTTCGGTTAAACCTCTGCACTATATAAATGACGTTTTGTTAATTACTAAAAATAAAAATAACTACTTCAAACACTTTTGATTGGTGCATTAACTAATCAACATATATTTTAGCAAAGAAATTTAAGAAAAAATTAAATACTATGTTTTAAACCACTTAATTAATTAAGTGGTTTAAAACATAGTATTTAATTTTTTCTTAAATTTCTTATAATGTCAAGCCACAAAGTGTTTTCTTGCTTTGAAAAGTATATATTTTAGCTTTGTTTGATGTTCCATTAAGTTGCAACTTTGCACAGATTCCGTAAAGTTATTAAAGTTTCAAATAAATTTCCGAAACAAACCAGACTACCTACTATCAGTATAACTTCAGATTGATGCACATACTTAAAATTGCATTTACTGTATGCATCAAGCTTTGATGCACTTATAATTAGACTTACCGATAAAGCTGACATGTTTGAGCTTTAGCTTAGAGAAAGCTTAATTGAGACAGCAGGCCGACATGAGACGAATAAATTGATTTTTTTAAGACATTAAGATTGAATGAAAAGAAAATTATCTTACCTTTACGTGAGTTTAATTTTAATTTTATATATTACTCCTTACGTAGAGTAAAAGAATCCCTCATCGATAGGTTAATAATTTATAATTTTTACATGGGTTAGGTGGAAATACAGATAATAAATTAATTATTTACTGACAAAATAAGCTATTATGGTGTAAATAATAACGGAAATATGGAGAAAAGAGGAGAAAAGTTAGCGAAATTTATATTCTTAAGCAAATTAATACCCAAGTTTAAAATTGTTTGCTTTCAAAATTATTCATTTTTTACGAGCGAGGGTATGAAGAATTAAAATAATAATGTTAAGAATGAATATAATTAATAATTTCGTTCGCGAATTCTTAAAAATGATTACAATACATTATCTGTAAAATAATTTTAAAAAATATTGGTTTATAATTTGTGATGGTCGACATAGAGATAGATTTAATAAATTTAGAAAATCTTAAAATAATAATATTCAAAAAAGCCAAGTATGGACATCAAAAATATATTTCTTCTGTTTGGAATCGTTTAAAAGTAAAAGCCTGATATATTTCTTCTTAAGATTCTATGTATTACAAGAGGCTAACAAAATATTGAATATTCAGCCATACATGTAATATTTCTTAGATCTTTATTATACCATAGATATAATTCTGTGTTAAATTAATATCGTTTGCCAATCCTAATAGACTCGACCTTGTGAGTAGGTGCGAACGAGCCTTTATTATTTATGAATCGGAACAGCAAGTCTCGCGTGTAGCGGGTGCTTTACTGTTATTTTAACGAAACGGACCAATCACAGGCACGCGTTACCTTTCGACGGGTTGAGCCGGAGGCGACCGTCCTGATGGCTGAATCCGGCCAATGGCGAGCGCCGGCGGTGAGGTCATAGCGCATAGGATGAGTCACTGCACTAGCGTGGATTTCAGAGGTATGGTGAAATCGTTACTATAAAAGGAGCGAACACGATATACTCAGCCCCTTCAGTTCGAGACCAGACTTGCGAGCGGGAGCGCTGCCCAACAGACTACCGACGGAGCCCCGAGTTCCAGAACAGCATTTGCGGACGGAGTTGCTGCCCGGACTTATGGAGGAATCTACCATTCATCAGTAGCAGAGAGGATCATACCGCCACTGTGTAACAGCTAAGGAACATATTTATATTATCTATTACGGTTAATTATTTTCACTATCGAAAATGTATTTATTTTGGGAATATTTGAGTTCGGAATAATTGTGTAATTAAATATCACGATTGCTTGTGTGATATTGGTTCAAATCGTACGAGAATTCCTTCCAAACGGATGTATTTTTATGCAAAGCGAATTTCATACCGTTTATGCTGAAAATTGAATACACGGAGTTCTATATGAATTACTTATTAGCATTATAATAATTACTGTATTGCGTAGGTATTGCGCAATCATTACACTCGGTCTACAACTAACTCTTTATGAATCGAGTACCTCGGTATATTCAGCTTAATAAGCGGCTTCAGAATGATGAGTAAAGGACAGAATGGGGAGATCTAACTAAAGATTGGGGATATCTGGTTTGTGTTAGCCTAGCTGGCTGAGGGGTGGATGATTGCCGGCACTTGGGCGTGGAACCCGCACAAGCCCCTGCAGGGCCCCTTAAAGGCGGGTTCCTCCTTGTTGCTCGGGGTCGTCAATAAACCGACCACCTAACCTCATCTGGCGCAAACTACTTAAACCAACAAAAAGGTTCCCTATGTCTTTGGAAGGATTTCCATGCTTGAATGCTGTAAAACCTTGATAGAAAACGTTAACTTCTATTTCGTCCTCTGTAAGAAAGACAGGGCCAGAATAAATATAAAAATCATTCACTCATATGGAATAGCTGGGATATTATAAATATGTTAATAACACTCTAACATTTGACCAAAGTAAATGTTGCAAGATGCAGAATCGTGGGACGCCATTCTGAAAAGGCATAATGAGATTGCACAATAATTTGTAACATCGCTGACTATGCCCGCAAAGAAGGCTAATGTCGTCATCAATTCGTACCAAAAGAGTACATGATTCTTCAAACACCGGCCTAAAAGAAAGGCGCCTCAAGACAACACACATCATCAGAAACTCGTACCAGAAGAGTACGGCCTTCTCAATTATAAGCCTAAAAGAGGGGCGTCACGGGATTACATCTCGTAAAGAAGAGATAGAGTCTCGGGATGCAGTAAGTTCCGGAGGAACAAGGGGGGCCGTTTAGTCACTTAGGAAGTCGGTCACCGGGTTTAGGCGGGCGCGGAGCCTCTACCCCTCTCAGCAGAGATGCTGAGGGTTTAAAAACACAAAATTTAGCATTCAAAGAAACTATTATTTCATATAAACTCACGGGCTGTTGTAGAATCCTTTCGAACAAACCATCCCCGAGACCTTATCTACTTATTTGTAAAGAAGTTTCGCTTCAAAAATGTCGTATTTCGTAAATAGCAAATATATGTATTATTTTCTCACGCAATTAATATGAACAGGTTCATGCACGTCTAGGACGAAACCATTCAAGGTAAGAATTTGCTAATACAAAGTGTTTTTAATTATTAATTTCAGTGTTATTTAATATGTGTGAATTTTTTCCCTTTGCAACGTTCGAACAATTCTACTGGTTTGTCCTCAAATCGAAAATGTTTTATTTCTAATACACGAATTCTTCTGGTGAACGTATTTTATTGTAACATAAATGTATAGATTATTAGGTTCGTTAGATGTTTTTATTACGTAATATTATGCAATTGTTTCCACACTGCTCCTATAAAAGAATTTGAAGTTATTACGATACACAACGGGGTCCTTCATCCATTAGACGAATCATGTGCCAATTCAACGACGTATTACGAATAGTATATATTGTATTTATCGAGATTTAGTCGCATTTATTATTTCTAGTGAGGTTTTTAGTATTGGTTCCAGGCGCCATTATGAGGCGGAAATAGTTCATATTCATAGCCCGACTGCAATAGGTATTTTTGTCGCGTAAGAGGTAGCACTTTTAGGAATATAACTGTGTTTTATGTTTCGTCCCTGACGGACAGGATGGTATAGCTGTGGCTATTTAGGTAATATACTTAGTAAATGCAAAGGGCATTAGGTATTATCAATATAGTATGCGAACCCAAGATGTTAGAAATATTTTTAGTTAATATTTTTAGTTAATATTGCATTCAAAAGCGCAATTTTCAGTTAATAATTATTTCCAGTTAATAATATATATTTTAGTTAAATGTATAGTTAGCACAGGCAGAGTATTAATATTGTATAGAATACATTATTTATAATATTTCAAGAAGGTATAATATTTTATTCCGCGATCCTTTTATAGTTACAGCGTATCTGTCGACCTCAGCCGTTGCCACCCGCGCCATACAACTATTTTCGCTAACATCATACGGCAAATGACTTTATTCATTGCAATGAAATTATATTATTTAATATTATTTTCCACGACGTATTTTTGACGGGTCACCCCATAGGATTCATCACATTGTTAGCCGCGGCCAGGAGTGGGCAAATTAATTGAATATAATAGCTAAAATCAAATATCAACTCGCGACGAGTAAGCATCGACATTTTAAATAAATTATTAATACAAAATTCTTCGTTAATACTTTAGGAAGACCCTCAATCTACCTACGTGGCCCATCACAGTGGTGCCGGTGACCAGACAGGAGCGTATTCGTTGGACTCATTTGCATAGTAATAAAATCATTTTGGTTTAGTTAATATTATAAATGAAAGAAAATATTTGATTATAAAAGCGGTTTTATTTAAACAATCGCGGACCACGGTCCGTGACATCAAAGAAAAAAGATTGAGCATTTATGTGAACCACGTACTGAGATTTGTAGACAAACGTGATACTAGGTATTAGAAATTTCTTTAGGTTGTTTGTCATATAGACAGTTGGCATTTTTATTATTTAATATTTTGTGAACGAAAATTATTGTAGTAATTTTGGTCCTTGTGATATATTAGTTCGATTTTGGAATGCCTGTTTCTTTGTAAAAGTATTGCTCCATTTTATAGAATATGTGATTTATTTCATATCTCATTCATTTTATGTGGTTTGAATTCAAACGATTCACATTTGAAAAATATTTTTAATAATTGTATGAAGAGAATATATTTGAATGCGATCTCACAAGTATGCCACCGTCACAATCTAAAAAAGACCATCGGGATTTGCTGATCGCAGTATAACAAATATGTAGTTAAGATTCAAACGATTCACGTTTGAAAGGTTTTAATTATTGCATTTGTTTTCTCGCAAGTATGCCACTGTCACGGCCTAGGCCGTCGGGATTTGCGAATCGCAGTGTAACAAATATGTAGTTGAGATTCAAACGAATCACATTTGAATGGTTTTAATTATTGCGTTTGTGTTTGTGTTTCGCAAATATACCACCGAACACGGCCAAAGCCGCCGGGTTTGCGAGCGCTGCGTGTTAGAAAGACCGGCGACGGTTTCCCTATATAACGCGAGCGGACACGTTTCGGCCCAAGCGTGGAAGATGCGGCAGAGACCCAAGACGTTTGAGCATTTAGCGTTTGATAAGTTTGACTATCGCGGTCGGGCGTATATGAACAGACTGTTTGCTTCGCGGATATGGACAGGTCGCGCCCGAAGAAATGCAAAGAAATATAGACTTGGAATGCGGGCAGATCACCGCGACAGATTTCAGCGCGCGCCACGGAGGGTTTATGATAGCTTAAAATTCGGTTTTAATTTAATTTCTTATATTAATATAAACTAATAATTAACCAACGCTAGATAAAATCTGTTCAGTGGCAAATATTTTCGCTTACGAGTTATGTAATAGTAATTAATAATAATAGCAGAAAAATATAAAAGTAAAAATAAATATAAAAAACCGGATAACAATTTAGTAGAAAATATAAACACGAGAATATATGAATCTAAAAGAAAAGAAGATATAAAACCGAAAACTTTTAGTATACGGGGTACACAAGAATTATATTAAACGGATTTTGCCATGTGAACATTTGATATATATTTTATTTTATAAAAAAAAATTATAAATCCGATGTTTTATAATATTTACTTTTCTCTTTCGGTTATGTACAATTATGATACAAATGCGAAAAATATTTTAATAATTATGCGTCTGGTTTCATAATTAAAAAATTAATATAAATTAATCTTAATTAAATTAAGGTTAATGTAAATTAAATAAATCCACACTTGTTATATATTTGTCTTATGGATATTAAAAAGGGTTTCTATATTTGAAAAAAAAAAGATCTTTAAATTCAGCTAAATTTTTTACAGATAATAATTACACAAAAAATTTATTGATTATAGTATTCTTACAAATCTACTTATATTATTTGATAACTTTCACGTGCATGTTTCGGAGATACCTTTTTATCGTCAAGGTGTTATATTAAAAATTGTCCTAAAAAAATAAAATGTCAATCTACAATGTTGCTGAATTAATTGAAAAAAAATAATAATTTCCTTCATTGATTTATTATGGTTCTTAATTATTCTAATTATCTAAATGTGTTCTTAATTGTTATACACAGTTATATACGGTTCGAAAGGATACTAGGACGAAACCATTCAAGGTAAGAATTTGCTAATACAAAGTGTTTTTAATTATTAATTTCAGTGTTATTTAATATGTGTGAATTTTTTCCCTTTGCAACGTTCGAACAATTCTACTGGTTTGTCCTCAAATCGAAAATGTTTTATTTCTAATACATGAATTCTTTCTAGTGTACGTATTTTTATTGTAACATAAATGTATAGATTATTAGGTTCGTTAGATGTTTTTATTACATAATATTATGCAATTTTTTCCACACTGCTCCTATAAAAGAATTTGAAGTTATTACAATACACAACGGGGTCCTTCATCCATTAGACGAATCATGTGCCAATTCA